>JAOSBK010000204.1:14581480-14595542 GCA_027568895.1 Erythroxylum shatona
TGTTAAATTAGTTTTTGAAAGATTATTAGGGATTAGGTGATGTAAAAGTGATGTTGGAGTTGAAATAGCAATAACTCGATCTGAAACTTCTGTGAAATTTCTGTACGAATCTAGATAAATTCGGCAATGTGGCCTTCTGGAAAGTTATAAAACTTTTTATTAGTTACTGTTCATGAACTTCTTCTTAGTTACTGTTCATGAACTCCTTCTTAGTTTTGATCCTTTTGAGTTTTGTTCCTTCTCAATTTTGTTCCTTCTGAGTTTTGTTCTTTCTAAGTTTTGTTCCTTCTGAGTTTTGTTCCTTCTCAGTTTTGTTCCTTCTGGGTTTTGCTTCTTTTGTGTTTTCGCCTGACCTATATTCTGTTCCATTTTTTACCCTTCAAACGACAGAATCCATCTTCAAAATCTTCATAAAAGTTGTATATCTTGAAGTTCTCTTTCGAACCATCAAAAGAACACCAAAATCCAATATCTCTAGAAAAAGTTATACTAATTGTCCCACGATAGGTTCAATATGATTGAGGATAAAACTAGATTGGACTCTTCTGGCCGTTACTTCCTCTCTAGACACTCAAATGACTTGATTCTTGAACCATTGGACTCATAAGATATTGCTCTACATCTCCTCCAAAAATTGCAGGTATCTGAAATGAAGTGAGAGAGATGTGAAAAATGTGGGACGGGTATAGTGAGTGTGCCCTTAAATTATTAACTGGGGTTATTTCCACTGAACATACTTTAGTGTTTTGATTTTATTTGGATCTATAGGATTCCAAATGAGTAATGAAGCGTGATTTCAATAATTTTAGTAAGGCCTAAGCCTAAGTATGAATCATACTTAGATTAGTTTGGATATGAGACCGACTTTATAATGAAATTGATGGAAAATACCCAAGATTATCATGAACATGCATTGTACATAAGTTATTTCATACACGTGCATCTTTGGATACTTGTGATTGTAGAAATTATGTTATTGTGTATATTATTTGTTATAGAGGAGCAATTGGGAAGTAAACCTCCAGACATTGCTGGATCTTCCAGGCATTAGCTTCGGGAGAAACTTGTGAGTCAACCTAGATGATTTCCTACGATTGATTTACTTTGAATTTATTTGATTCGTTTAGCTTCCAATTATGAATTGTTTATGATTTGATTTGAATTTTGAACTTAAAGTCCGAGTAGTTTGTTATATGGATATATGCATTAGAAGTGCTTTGAATTGATGTGAAATCCTGTATGATATGAGTTTTCTCAACGAAAGATGAATATTGGGCTTAGGTCCAATGATAATGAGTTTCTAATTAAACATCACTTGTGATTAACTGATATGCATAATCAGTATTTGATGCATTTTATAAAATGCATGCTCAGATAAAGTTGTTGTGACTTGAGTAGCCAGTATGAAGCGCTTCTACGTAGAGCTTAGCTCCGTGACATATGTTCTGCATACAGAGCTATACTCTGTGATTCTGTTTTGACTGAGTCCTATGGGCCAGTATTTGTATAAGTATGTGATAAGCACTCGGTCACAACAATAAGAACGAATGTGAGTCTCATGCATATAACATTATAAGATCGAAATTCATTGAATGAATATCTGTGAAATATGTGATATGTGTTTATGATCTGATGAACTCATCAATGATGGTTCACTCATTGAGTTGACAAAACTCACCAAAATTGCAACGTTGTCTTTTCAGGACCAAGTGACAACTTTAGCTACTTAAAGGCTCCATTACCGTGTAGATTGTGTTTTAACAAGAGTAGTCATGGCTCAAAGGTCAGTCAGCTGGAATTTTTGGATGGCTTAGATAGAAATTGTTATGTTTCCCCCTTCATGTAGTACAATGGTACTAGGTTTTGTTAATGTACATGTGGAAAAAAGTCAAAAGACACAATGTAGACTCTTGTTTTGATTTAATGAAATGAGGAAAAAGATGGTTTTAAAAATATTGTGATTTTCTATTGATGCGTTTTAAGTGATTAATGATACAATGCCATGTAAAGTAAGTGTAGTGATCAATCGTAGCTCGCCCTTATCATAGGATATGTACCAGAATAACCTCCGGGCGTTCCGGTGGGTACCTTGTGGTAAGGGGGGCCACAAGCCAAGTTGCTTGATGTGTTTTATGTTTCAGTGTTGAGAAGATATTAGTCTGATGATATACATAAGATTTCTATGCAAGAAATTCAAGCACAACCAGAATCAACTATGAGGGCTTAGTATCCTCAGTTGTTCTTATCATATATGAATTTTAAGAATGAAATTATTTAAAGGGGAGAGAATTGTAAGGCTTTAAATTATACCCTATTTGGAATGTTACATGTTTATAAAAGTACATGTATGATAGGTGTTAAAAATGTGAAATGATTGAGAATTACATTTGACTTGAATTTTGGTTTAATGGATCCTACTTAGTGAATTGGATTTAACTGATATCATTAGAGAATTGAGGTATTAAAATGTACATTTGGACTAGGAAAATTGTCAAGTGGCAAGATAAGTTGGTACATAAATATTGAAATGACTAAGCCTATAAGTTAGTGACGTTTGGCATAGTTGATGCATTGACTTTTGGAAATATTGGTTGGGTGACAAGTGGCCTAATTAAATTATAACATTCCTCATAGAAGAACATGTGTGTTAACTAGGGAGAGGACACGTGGCCTGTGTTCTTATGTAACAAGTGTCTTTAGAGCAAGATGAGTTATCTTACACATGGCATGACCTTATGCATTAGCTAGTTTCTGCTGTAACTTTTCCTTCTCCTTGCTCATTCGCTACCAAAACTCTTACTCCATCTTAATTTGTAGAATTTTTCTTGATTTTGGATTAACTTCACTTGAAATCTTTGTAAGTTACCAAATCAAGGAGTAGGTCTTGCTATTTTCTGTGTATTGTTTTGTTCATGTTGAAATTTGCATCTTGGTCTATGAGCTATGTATGGTTGCTTAGAAGTCTAGTTGGCTTGCTTCCTTAGAGTTATTCTTTGAAGTTAAGAAGGTAAGGGAATTCTAAACTTGATAGAATGATGTAATATGAATTATATGGTGCTTGAATTGGATATAATATGTATTGAGTTGATGAAGAATTGAAGTCTGGAATATGATACTTGTTTAATAGCTTTTATTTTGGATGTTGATACTTGAAAGATCATGGATTGTGAGCTGTCTTATGGATGATTTTTTAATTGGTTTGGACATGAATTTGATGAGGTATTGAAGTATGAATAAGGTAGAATTGAAGTGAAATTGATGGACTTTTGTGAAGGTGTGTTGAATGGAAGTGAATAAGTCAAGTTTTGGAAACAAAATGAAGGCTGTGGGTGAGTGAACCTTCTGTTCACTCATCCCATGATCGTGGGATTTATAAGGCTTATTCCCACGGTCGTGGGAAGTACTTAAGAAGTAGAAAATTTCGGTTTTGGACAATTGTTGGACCATGTAAGTTAAGGTATTTAATAATGGTTTAATTGAACTTAATGGAGCTTGAATATGAACCTAGTTTGATGTGGATTAGTTTAATTTGTATTTTTTAATTGAAGTAATAACTTAAGGAAGGTGTTATTACATAACAAAGTATCTAATTTTGGAAATTGTAGGTTGTTAAAGGGATGAAGTCTATTTAAAAATGCTAATGTTATTTAAAGAACAAGAGTAATGTGATAGTTGTGAATGTTTGTGAATTGGGAACTTATATGACTATATGTAATGTGTAATTACTTAATGTATTCATTGGTGGATTATTACAAATGTTATGTTCACAAGGCATGTTAAGTTTGATTAAACGTGAATGAAAATATTCAATGTAAGAAAAATGGAATAAGTCATATGATATGCAATACATCTTTTACATGAGAATTTTATAAAATGACATGTTTCAAAAACTGCCAAATCCTAGTCGTGGGTAAATAGAGATGCCTAGAAGGGTTTGCAACTACTCTTGTAACTTAACACTACGGCATCCCCTGATTATTGACACTACGACATTCCCTGATTAGTGACACTATAGTGTCCCCTGATTATCGACACTACGATGTCCCTTGATTTAGAGACATTAGTCTCTTCCGTTTCAGATACCAATCATGGTAACTTTTGTTCTAGTCTCGTTTTCCACTTTTTTCAAAAGGATTAGCAAGCTAACTTGTTTTATGTTTTGATATATGCTCAATTATGATATAAGCTAAGTTCAGTTCTGATACAACTAAAACTCTGTTCTAATATAAACAAGTCTGTTCTGACACAATAAAGTTTTGTTCTGATACTTTAAAGTTATGTTTTGATATTATGGTATTATGTTCAGATACTTGTAAGTTTTTTTAAAGCAAGTATATCCTATTTTGATAAGTTATATTTTTTTTGATGCAAATAATGTTGGATTGTTCTTTAATTTGAACAATTAAAGGTTGTATATGATTTGATCTAATTATGTATATATGAATGATAGATGACTGTTAGAAACAATCGCCAAATTATATCTTGTTTAGTTATTTCTCACTAAGCTATATTCTTAGTATGGTGGTTTTGCCTTTGTGTAGGTTCTAATAAGAAGGTTTAAGATTGAGATAAAGACAACCGCAGTGGTTAAGAAGAATGTGTTCTGTTTTGAAGTTGTTTTTGTTTGAGTCTTTGTTTGTGTTTAAGTTTGAGTTGTATTTCAATGTAATGAGACACTTTGTATTAAATCTAAAATGACAAAACCTATTAAATTAAGTATTAAATCCTTGAAAATCATGCAACATACAAGTGATATGCCATGAAATGGGCTAAAGTAGGTTATATGGTGAAGAGAAGAGAAACATAAAGACACATAGTTGTGTCTTAGCCCGTATTTAATTCTAAAAAAGTTTGAAGACAAATATATAGCCTAGGCATCTAAAGTGGAAAATAGGGTCATAGATTTCAGGTAATTTTGAAGTGATCTTAAGGAGTCTAAGAGGGATCCATTAACCCTTTCTATTCTGGGAGTGAAGTAGCTGATAAGTTTCTATTTTTGGCATGTTAAATGGAAACCTCCAAAGGAGGTAGCTTGAGTAATCCCTCAACTTCCCATTATTCCAATGGAATTTTGGATGCGAGCCAACTCCCTTCCCTATATGAGGCTAGGGTTATTAATATCTAGTGAGAAAATAGCAAGTTGAATGAATCGAGCAAATCATGGAGCAATGTAGAAACTTTTGACACCCTGAGGGAGATGCCTAAGCACTTCCAATTTGTTGTAATTTAAAGCATTGTTATTTAGCCCTTAGAGACGCTACAAGAGGGCTCTAAATATTGGAAAAACACTATGGTGGGATACTTTCTCAATAAAAAACCTGCATTCCCTCAGGTACAAAGTTGGGTGTGCAAGAGATGGGGAAGAAAAGGGATAACTAGGGACTTGCTTACTAAAGAAGATACTTTTCTCTTCAAATTCACATATGTGCACAACCTGAAAATGATAATGGAAATTGGTCCTTGGCACATTGGTGGTCAACTAATGTTTTTCTAAAAGTGGTCCCCTAGAATGGAATTAGATAGATCTAGAATAAAATCCATCCCATTATGGATTAACTTCCATAACATCCTTTATATTATTAGACTTTAAATAGATTGAGTTTCCTAGGAAGCTCTGTTGGGAAGCTAATTGCTTTTGATTTAGCTACAGACAATCTTAAGAAAATTTGTTGTGTAAGAATATGTAAGAAAATTTGTTAAGAAGATGAACTACCTAAGGTATTGCCTATAATGAAATTGGATCTTGACAGTGAATTGATAAAACAAGAATTCATTTTACTTATAATTGGAAACTAACATGGTAAAAATTTTATTCAGGGAGTTTCTTCTAACCTAAAGGGCTTGAAGAGGATTCAGCTCCACTTGTAGAAGGAGAAAATTTAGGAAATGATTAACCAATTATACGAAAAATCCTGGCTATTAAAGTTTAGACAGCTAAATAAGACAATGTCATAGAATATGAAGGAAAGAAAATGGTAATAAGGGAGGTTGAAGGTATATAACTAGTCCCCAGTTACAATGTTAATAAGGAGGAGACTCATAAACATGAAACCCCTGAAAACTCAGTACTATAGCAGATTGAGCATTTATCTCCAACTGCTAGTAGAAAATCAAGGAGGAATAAAAGAAAACCCAAGGGAGTGGTTGTTGTTTCCCTACTTTTATCCTATGCATTTTTAGAATATTAGGGGTTTGAATGAAACCTATAAAAGGTAGGCCATTAAAGATGTTATTTTGGAAAACATCATGTCATGTACCCTTGTTAGAGACTAGAATCAAAGCTCAAAAACTATAGGACTCAATGAATTTTCTAGGCAGAAACTTGGCTTTAGTTCCAATCATGAATATCACTATAATGGTAGAATTGTCTTTGCTTTCAAAAAGGAGAAAATAGAAGTTATAGTTTAAAATATTTTAGATCCATTTTTTTCATCTTAGTTGCAAATTGGAAAATTTAGATCATACCTTTGACATCTCCATTATATATGCTTCCAATATTGAGTTTTAGAGAATCAAATTATGGGAGGATCTATTAAGCATCATAAACTCACTCTTAGGATAGAGTTAACAATTCCAACTTGGCTAAAGAGTTAGAAACTGTAGTTGCTAAGTTGAATGTCACTAGTTTAAAGTTTGTTGAAAATATTTTCACTTAGAGCAGTAAACAAATAGGCAGTGCCTTAATCAAGGAGAAGTTCGACAAAATTTTAACTAATCAAATCTAGATGAGGACTTTTCCTAACTCTTATATTCTTGCTGGCCCTCCTTTGTGCATAGATAACTCTCATATGGAAATTTAGAATTTCCACCTCTGAAGAACTTCAATGCTCTTTTCAATCAATTTTCTCTCTAACAAAGAGGGATTCTTGGAGTTGGTTTAGGAAGTTTATGATGGTAGTATAATAGGTTTTAAGTCTTACCAGCTTATTAGAAAACTTTAGATTCTATAAACCAGATTAAAGTAATTCCTTAAATCAGGACACTCTCCTATTGCATTAAGGTTGCAAATTGCCAAGGAAGAGTTAAGGAAAGCATAGGATGCCAGTTACCTTTTTCCCTATAATTAAGCACTGAAAATTACAAAGATAAGGAATCTTGAGACCTACAACAGGGTCGTTTTAGATCATAATTCTATGCTAATGTAAAAGGCATAAACTATTTGTTTAAAAGAGGGAGATTTAAATACTAAGTTCTTTCATAATTCTATCCTAACAAGAAGGAATTCTAATAAGATTTATTGCCTACAAAATAGTAATGACCAACTGGTTATTGATAAATCCTCTATTGAAAATATGATGCTCATATTTATGCTAATTTATTAGCTTATAACAATTTTGGTCAGCTCAGCTTGAAGGATATAGAAGAATTAAAGGAGTTATATTTTCTTTAAACCCAAGGAAAGCTTCAGATGCTGAAGGGTCTAATGCACAATTCTTTTAAGGCACCTAGAATATTATTGGAAAGTTGCTCATTAAAGTTATACATGAATTCATGCACTCCATAAAATTGTTGAAGAAGATTAATGCAACCGATATATGTATGATTCCCAAGGTTTCTAATGTCAACTACATAAATGATTTTAGACATGTTTCTTATTGTAACACAGTATACAAGGTGACTCCTAAGCTGCTTGCTAACATAATAAAGGAGCCACTAAAATAGATGATTCATTTTTCCTAACAAGATTTTACCTAAGGTAGATCTATTTCACACAACATTTTCATGGAGCTGGGGTTGATGAGGGAGTATAATACCACAAGATCCATTAAAATTTGTGTTATTAAATTGGAAATTTCCAATGCATTTGATAGTCTCTAATATAAATTCATCTTCAACAACCTTGAATAACTTAGATTCCCTATATATTTTATCTATTGGAATAAAGAATGTCTCTTAACTTCATCTTATAATGTGCTCATTAATGGATCCCTAACTAGAATTTTTAAAGACTCCAATGGGATAAGGCAGGCTAACCCTCTTTCTCCTTATCTGTTTGTTATCTCTATAATTTTTTTTAGTAAATGAAGGTTATATTGCTATAGAACGGAACTAAAACATCTATACAAAGAGTACTAGTAAAACATGATACTACTCTATAAATGAAGAGTCCTTAAGGAAGAAGAGTACAAAAGACTAGATGCACTAAGTGAGTAGTCATATCTGGTTAAAGTTGTCAATCTCGCCTAACATTCATAGTGAGGTATTTGTGCATAGCTTTAGAAAAAATAGATTCTCTAATTGGATTAATGATTCTAGCAATAAGAGCCTCTTACTTTTTTTAGTAAATTTTCGATGATTTATCTCTTTCCATATGCCATAGATTGACAGTGAAAAGGTAGTAGAGAAAAGAATAACATTTGGAGCTTCTTTCTTTAATTTGTTGATGATCCATTCCAACACTGTGTCCCAATCATAGCTAGCTGTATGCAATGGAAATAAGTGTAAAATAGTATTTTAAATGGCTTTTGAATAAATGCATTAAAAAATAGGTGATTACGATCCTCCGAAGCTAGTTTACAAAGAATGTATAGGTCATTAACTCTTCCATGCCATTGAGTCATAGTTTGTAGTCAGTTTTTGAGAGCTAGCCAAGTAATAAAGACGACTTTATGAAAAATGGTGTTATGCCATATCAAGGAAAACCACGATACTACCAAGGATCTATTGGAGAGAAGTTGGTAACAAGACTTATTGGAAAAGACACCAAACTAATCCAAGTTCCAAGTTATTTTATCCTCCTATGTTATGTTGGATAGTTGTGGGAGATAAGTTAGAAAATAATTGAATCCATGAAAGGTAGCTTGCCATGCATTATGAATGATCAGTGAAGATGCCTTTAATGTTAAAGGCAATCTGTTTTATAGCCTTCTTAAGTTAGGAAAGTCAATAAGGAGACTAATGTCCAACTAATTATCAAACCACACCCACGTTTTAGCTCCGTTGCCAATAGAGTGTTTGATATATAGGTAGATATTGCACATAATTGCATAATCTGTTTTAATATCCAAGACCCATTCCGAGTGTAATCGATCTGCTAGAAGTTTAAGTGTTTCAAGTATATTTCGTTTATCCATTTTGACTATAAGGCTATATGATCTGTGTATCATCGCTATAAATTTCTATGGAAATTCTTAATATAATCATCAAATTAATCACATCTAATCATCCATGTTTCTCATTCCATTAAAAATGCAAGGAGCTCCAACTTGCTCATCTCATCTTTCTAGATGATTTAATGATGTTTTATGTTGTAAACCATAACTCTATCTAACTTTTGCACAAATCACTTATGGAGTTCTTCAAGATCTCTAGTTTAAGTGTTAACTTATCAAAGAGTAATATGTACTTCTCATATGATGTTACTAATTCTGATAGATTAAAGAACATCTTTGGGTTAAATGTTCACAACTTACCTTTCAAGCACTTAGGAGTACCTATCTATTCTAAGGAGCTAAAGTTCCTTTACTTACTGCTATTAGAGAAATTCAAGAAAAAAATCAATGTTTGGAAAAATAAAGCTCTATATTAAGTTGGAAGGGTACATCTTATTATCTCAATGCTAAATAATCTCCTTAATCATTGGAGCTCTCATTTGTTCATGCCTAAGAAGATCAATAAGGAGATGGAAAAATGTATGAGGAGCTTGGTTTGGTTTGGGAAGGTTGAGAATTTTAAAGGAGCTAAAATCAAATGGGAATCACTTTTTTAGAAAAAAAAACAGGAGTGAGGTCTTAGATTTGTCTCAATTTAGATGATCTAAAAAAAGGTGGTAGCCAAGAGAATATGGAGGCTTTTCATTGATAAAGAGACACTTTGGAGAAAATGGACAAATGAATGTTACTTAAGGGACTTCAATTTTTGGAAAATAGGAGAAAAAAATGAACATTCCTATCCTTTCATAAAAATGCTGAGGAATAGACATATTATATACCCTTTTACTAAAATTAAGAGGAGTAATGGATAAGATACTTGGTTCTTATTTGATAACTGGATTACTCAAAGTCAACTGATGAAAAAGGAGATTTGTTAATACTCACTGCTAGAATACCAATTTATTCTTGAGTTTCTGAAGACATTGCTCAAAATTCTTAGCTTGCTACAGGAAGGGGGGTTAATAGAATGTTAAACCATTACCCCAACTACCTACCTAACTTCTCTATGAAGGATAAAGCTAATTGGTTAATTAGAAGGAATGGTGAGTTCTCCAACTTTCAATATTTTACTGCTATTAGACCCCAAGTTTCCACCATCCCTTAGTATAACATTGTTTGGAAAGATTCTTTAATAATAAAAGCATCTTTTGTCACTTGGCTAGCTATTTGAGGGAGATTACAAACTAAGGATAAGCATAAGGGCATCAGTGATCAGATATGTCTTATGCAACATGTTGCCTAAATTTATAAATAATCTTTTCTTCCAATGTAACTTCACAACTAACATATGGGCTAGAATAAAACACAACATGACTTGGTTTATCTAGTAGCTGATTGGAAAGTATGTTAGTACAAAAATCAATACAAAATAATGAGGAAAGATAAAAAATGCTTAAGTATATGCTTTATCTGCTCTCTGTATTCTATATGGAATGAAAGAAATTGAAGCATTTTCAAGAATAGTAAAGCCGAGAAGCACACAATCATAAATAAAACTTACTGCTAGATTAGAGAAATACTTGTTGCTCACAAAGCCACTAAAGACTTAAGCTATTCTCTTAGAAGAAGTTAGAACCTGGAATAACTTGGTTTTAGATTTTTAGTAGTTTTAGAGATGACAAGATGTAAATTTACTTATTTTTTGTTTATCTTTATTAACTCAACCTTGTAATACTACATTATTTCTTCCTTTCAAGGATTATTAATGAATTCATTTATCTTTCAAAGAAAAAAATGCCATGAAACACTACAAGAAATAAGAGAATTAGCGACGGACATAACTGTTGCTAAATGATAGTATTTCGTCAAAATTAATATTTACCGACATAATTAAATGACGGGCAAAAGCGTTGTTAATACTGGCGTAGGCACTTCTAATGACGGAATATCGTATGCATTCTGTCGGTAAAATATACCGATGGAAATGAAGAAACTGTTAGTATATAAGGGTAAATATACCGACGGATTAACATAAACGATCGGTAAATAAAATGAACAACTTACCAATGGTATACAATTTTCCGTTGATAATGTGATTCCACATTAATGACAATACGCGTATTCCATCGGTAATCTTTGGACATGTTTTCCGACAGTTTTCACTAATCCGTCGGTAATTGGAAGTTAATATTTTTTAAAATCTCGACATTAAATTTTGTTTGATGATCTTATAAAAAATATCTAATTTCAACAATTGTTAATTATCTTTACATATTAAATTAATTTGTGTATATATTAAATTTGTTCAAACAGAAGTTGATTGATAATATAAAGTTCAAAATTTGTTAAGTGATAATAAAAACATTCAAGTTTACATAACATATCTTTGTAATTGAAAGCAAATGACTACAACAATCCTAATGTCTTGGTGATGGAGGGTGTTCAAAGGAGCTACCACTCCCCTTTAGCTGCTCGATCTCCTAGCTCATTTAAGCTATTTGATCCACCAATGTATGCATTGTGCCCCGAAGCTCGGTGACTTCCTCCGATGATTGTGGTTGTCTAGTAGGTGCTCCTATACTAGACGTGGAGGATTGCGAATAAAAAGTATTCGCAAATATACCTAGCCCGAATATCTATCCACGACAGTCCTTACCACCGACAACATTAAAATATGTCTGAGTCTCATCAACAAGTTGTTCCTCCTGAGACTGCTGCTGAATGGGTTGTTGTATTTGGTCCTATTAGAAAAAAAATGTTGACATTAGTAAGGGATTATTCATAACTGTAAAACTAAATGATTATAAAAGAAATAATAATAAGGCATTAAGTTCACATACATTCAATTCTCTACATCGACTGTTGACGAATGTCACACTGTCATACTTCTTAGTGTGAGTATGCAAAAACAGCTGAGTAGGTGTAGGAGGAAGACCCAAAGACTTTTCCTACATATTTAACCTAAATGCTTAGATGTGAACTATATTTAATAAAAAATTCGATAGAGTTTTCCCTAATTTTATGATATGCCCCCTGTTGAACAAATAAAAAATCTCAACACAGCCATATATAGGACCAGGCATTTATGCCCTTACCATTATCTGTAACATAGAAAAGTAAAACATGTATAAAATAAGTGTGAAGTTCAGATACTTACAAGTCTTTGTGCATTCTCATAGTGGGTTATTGATCCTCCCGTATGTACGGGAAGACTCTCTCCTCCCGGGTCTCCACGTCTGATGGTGGAATTACGGCCTGAGATTGTCATTGCCACAGGGCTTCTCCAGTGCTCCTGCCATCGACTCCATATTTGTTCAGAAATAAAATGCGATCGTACACTAACCTTGCTTATCGCACCAATGAAGTCGTCATAACATGTACGAGCTCGCCTCTCCCGTAGTCTATATATACTGGCATTGATACCAGAATCCTAGAAAAATTCCTTCTAAAATAAGAAGAATTTTTTTTAAGTAATATCATGTAATAATATTTATGTAATTAGTGTATATAAAGCAATATAAAACAAAACTAAATGTTTATTGTACCTCAAACTCCTAAAAGTAAAATTCCTTTTTTGCCTAAGAGATATTCTTTCACACATAACCCTTAGGATCAATCCGTTCTTTAAATTTAGAAGTCATATTTCTGAAACACGGTCCAGATAGAAGCAACCTAATATAAGAAATAATTTGATAAAATAAAAAAATAATAAACCTATAACTTAATTAAAAACAAGTAGTCATTAATGTGATTTCACTTACAGAGCGCCATCAATTGCTATGTACTTTCTTCTGTCTGGTTCTTGATCTCCAGGCTTATGGAAGACTCCACCATTCGATAAAGCAGTATTGGATGATATATGAGTTGGGGATGGGGATACAGATGGTGTAGCATATCATGCAATAGGAGATGCTTCATCTACAGCTGTAGGTCTAGGAGGGGGAGGAGGTGAGTTCGTGGGAACTGAAGAATGTGACAATCCACCTACATAGTAAGTGCCGTCGATCATGCCTCAAAACCTAGGCCGCATAATCTCACACTGTCTCTTTGTTCCTATATGACGAACCTGAAAATCATAGTTTTCCAAATTTTCTACTTATATAATAATTTTAATTCAATATTTGATACAATATATGGAAAAGGAAAAAAGGCAATTTGTTTAATGTCATATTCAAGTACAAACGACAAAAATGACAGCTAACAATTGTAAAACAAAAACAATAACAACCCTCATTCAATAGGGCATGGGACAAATTTTTACAGATACAACAATATATTAACGTTCAGCTATATTACAACTCTAAATCAAAATGATATAATTATTTTGTTTGATTCCATGTGACATGGGATTTGGTAAAGGTAAATGAGTCCCTAATGTTTGGATTCCCGAGAATTGTCCTAGCATGTTTAAATGCACCAATTGAAACAGTGATACTTTTTCCCTCAAGTGTACGCTTTTGAACCCACTTCTTACAACAGCGTTTCTGCTATAGCTATAATTGTTGAGGATACACTGAATGCGTCGCCATTCTTAGTATGAAAGACTAACTCTCCAGATAAATTACTAGAAGGAGCTGATTTACCTAAAACTTAATCAGTATATAAATTATATAATGCCATATTAGAAAACGGTTAAACGAACAAATAATGAATATTAATGCATATGTGAATGTCCAGACGAGGCTTGTGGAATTGACAAATTTTGGTTAAGAACCGATCTCCCTAATCCTTTATATATTGTACTTACATCGCTCTCGCCTCTATCAGCATATATGTCATCTTTGAGATTTAAGGAAGCTTAAAACATGTAGTATAAACCATCAAATGTGAATATATATAATAATTTCTTCAAATGAAATGAGAGGTACATTGTTGGACCCCGAACCTTGAGTAACATTTTGACTTAGTAATATGAATGCGTAAGTGGATGAGTTGATTGAAATTAAGGTGAAAGTTAAGAATTAAAAGGA
>JAOSBK010000204.1:14628939-14651478 GCA_027568895.1 Erythroxylum shatona
AGGCTCCCACCATATTGTTCTCCAAAATTTTGAAAAATTGGCATTGACAACTCATAGATAGATAAAATAATGGCGAACCCCTAAAAGATGCCAAATTATCAAACTGAAGAATCAAACTTCAAGAGAAGTGATGACTGATCAAATTTATGTTGATTAATTATCCCTAAAACCCCAAAATCTCCTATCAAGTGATTTAAAAATCACAACGATTGCTAACACCATAAGTGATTACCCAATGTCAAAACAAATCCAAGAATGCATGTTCCAAAATCCAATCCCGTTTATCAAAACCCCACTAAAATCTAATTAAACTCAAAAGTTTCTCCAAAATCTAAGAAAAGTTGCGACCTTGATAGAAGGATAGGAAAACAACTACAGAGGACCAATAATAAGGAAGAACATGATAATGACATCCTTGTAACACTTGAAAATCTCCGACATTGACATCTTAACCTTGGGCTGAATCTTGTCTTTCTCACCCCGGAAGATCGCAAGAGCTTGACAAAAACAAGAGGCAAAGGTACAATGGAGAAAATTAAGAAAAGGAAAAAAATGTTGTGGCAGTAGAGGAAATAGTCGGACTTATTCGCGGAGTAGTCAAACCATAAGGTCTCGGCAAAATAACCACGCAGGAGATTCCCTTGAGAAGACAAAAGTTGAAGAAGAAGAGAAAACCAAATGCAAAAGATGAAGGTGTTTGCGATATAAACATATATGACGGGAAAAAGCTCTACGCGAAAAAGTTAAATTTTGGAGCTTTTCTAAAATGCTTCAAATTTGAGCTTTTGAAAAAGCTATATTTTAGCTTTTAAAAAAGCTATTTCTACTTTAAAAGTGCTTTTGAAGTTTACAGCCAAACACTCATTTTTTCCTTAAAATAGCTTTTGCGGTGAAAAAAAGTACTTTTGGTGCCTTCAAAAGCTGAACCAAACAGGTGCTTAACCTCTTGTAGTAATGAAGATTGTATCTCACAATTCATCATGTAGTATAGAATAATATTTGACATTTAACAAGTGCATCGACGTCATTGTCTTTAGTTTTTCTGTAATCATTTTCAAAATCAAAATATCATTAGTTAAGTAACCATAATCGTTAGAAAGATGTAGGATTTGATGTTTTAACAAGAAAGAACTTCAAATTCATATAGTTAGTGTATATGATGAAATATCTCCCCATTAAATAATAATTCCAATGCTTCACTGGCATCATTGTTAGACTAAAAATTCCTTTTCATCTGTAAACAAAGCAACGTTTTTAGGTGATTGGCTTAATAACATATGATGATAGGTGTATATCTTCAATTTATACAGTTTTCAAGCCTCCTTTAATATATGATTCTGCCACAATTGTCTTAGAAAATCAAGTAATATCAATATTGAAGAAGTTAGAGGATGTTTGAGTTGAAGAAATAATTGTTCAACCTCCTTACTCCATTTGAGTCTTTCCTTTTTAAGTGAGTTTGTTAATGCCTTACTCATTTGGCCAAACCTTGATAAACCTTTTATAATAGCTTATTAAACCCCAAATTCCTCTCATCTTTTCCAAAGATCTATGTATAGGCCAATTAAATACTAAATCAACTTTTAGGATCAATAGGTACTCTTAATATGGCCTAAATACTCTACATAGTCAACCCTAAAATATATTTAATCCTTTTAGCAAACAAAGTATTATCTTTTAATATCTGTAACATACATTTTATATACTCAACATACTGTTGCATTGAATTGTTATATATTAAAATATTATCAAAGAAAACCATCATAATCCTCCTTACTTGAAACTAAAATCAAGGATTTAGGAGGCTTTGGAAGATTATATGTACACTAGTCATGCTAGAAGACATTACAATATTTATAATGGACTTGGTGTCTCTTAAATATATTACATTGGATATCATCCTCGAACATTCTAGTTTAGTGAAATCTAGAGAAAAATATTCGAACTAGAATCCACATAACTCATCTAATAGTTCCTTAATCATAGGAAGTGAAAATTCATGGATATTATTTGATGCAATATTATTTCTTCTATGGCTATGCTTAGTATAATGACTTATCTTTTATAGTTCCAATTGAATCAATTAGCAAGATTTCATATTAGATATGAAGCGCTAAATCATTGAAAGAGTCAAAGTTTGATTTAGGGATATGATGCTTAGTTTACGCATATATTATCTATTAACTTTGGAAATAAACTAGGTAATAAAGGCTATAAGATATCCAAAAGTTTAGATATAATTTTATAGATCTATTGAACAAATTGCTTATTTCAATGTATACTTATAAGAGAATGGTTCTCAAGATAACTAATGGTAGTAAGATGAAATTTGAAAGGTTTAAATCCTATGACAATACATCTAATTAAAACTATTACCTTTGCTGATATATTTGATGTATATTTAAATGGCTATAAGACATTGAAAGATTCCCTTTCGTAATGAATCCAAAGAGTTTGTTTTGGAGATGATTGTGAATTTATCATGTCTACAATAAGGTTAGTGGGAGTATAATTGTCCTCTTCAGTAGTAGTATGTAGAGACATATTTTTCCTAGAAAACAATAATTCTAATTTTCAATTGTTAAAAAACATTATTGTCTAAGAACAACTCTTGTGGGATAAGGAAAGGTAACAACTTAATTCTAAGAATTAAATCTATAAAGATAAATTGGAAGTTGATTACTATTCTAAGTCCAAGTATGTAGATAATGTACTAAAAATGTTTAGTATTTGATATATCTAATACTTATGAAGTACTAAAAGATATTCATTATTTTATTGATAAGTGTAAATTGTATTGTGTTTTAGGGCATAGTTTTATATGTGTTTAGGTTACAATTGTATTAGTTTGTTAATTATTTGTGTTTTAAGTGTTTTATGGGTTAATACAAGCTTTTGAGCTTAAATATTGGCCCTGTTTGGCAATCAGCTGATTGCATCAGCTGTTAACTGATAGCTAATTCTATCAGCTGATTACATTAGCTGTTTGTCATTTGATGTTTGATAAAATTAACTGTTTAGTATTAGCTGTTTATGTGTAAAATGACTTATGAGGACATGACTTTAAAAAAAAATTATAAGGGTATGAAATAAATGACTTAAATATGACATTAGTCATTTAGTATTTTTAAAATAAATGGGTTTGGCCATTTACTTAACAAATATATTAAGTATTGAGGACTAAAAATGTCAACTTATATAGCTGAAAATTTTTCTTCCATCTCCCAATTTACAAAACAAAGTTTTAACTTTAATTACTTATTAAGACACTAGAGAAATATTTTGTTGATGCTTAAGATTAAATTGTTATACATTTAACTAATTCATTTTAATTTGAATAATATCTTGTTAAATATAAATATATAAAAATAATTACAATTTTCAGTTTTCAATTTTCAAACTCAAATTTTCCAATCTATTTATTTTCTTCTTCAATTTTCAATGCCTAAATTACATTCATATTAAGCCAACTTACTCACACATTTCTAACTTTCAAACTTAAATTTCTCAAATATCAACTCATAATCAATTTTAACAATTCGAACTTTCAAACCATTCATAAATTCCATGACACAAAACAACCAAAACATCGGTACAAATGCAATTTAGGAGTAGAAAAAAGGCAAATTAAAGAATACAAAAAAATAAAAAATTGCAATTTGGTTCGGTGGTCGAGTCGGGTAGGATTTTTTGGAATGGGTTGGGTCAAAAACCATATCTAAAATTTCTTTAACGTCATCGTCCTCATCCTCCTTTTCTTTCACCGAGAAGATTGTGGGGTTATCGAGAACAAGCGACTTCAACTGTGCCAACTTGGCCTCTCTGTAGGCCTTGTACTCTTCCAAATTCACACTCCCAATGGGAGCTAAGGCCTTCCTTTTCTTTTCCAATATGTTGTTGAATTCCATCTCTTGAGCAATCTTCTGTCCCTCTTTCTTAGTCATATGAATCTCTACCAACACTTCCATCTAGTGGTTTGGGACCAAATTCTGCCTTTGAACTTTTGGGAAAACAGTTTTTTTGGACTTTGGTTTCTTTGTAATGAAACTGGAATCTTTCATGACATTTAAGTTGGAACGGAGATATGGGTCCTCAAATACACCCTCTTCAAAGATGACGCAATCGCCGAGAACATGGTCATCATTAGCGTAACAGAAAGAGAGTACCTTCCTAGGAAATTTCAGAGAAGAGAGCTTAGGAGATGAACAGGAGGAGATCAGCAGGCACCGATAGTGAGTGGAGAATCGAGAGTGAGAGAGGTCTGTGGGCAAATTTGGCATATAGGTCTAGGGTAATCAGCTGATTACCCCAAACGCTACTTACAAGCAGCTTGTTGCTTTTAGCTGGTTAGGTTGAATCAGCCAACCCAACCAGCCAACAACCAAACACATTTAACAGCTGATAAATAAAATTAACCATCTAATTTTTAATCAACCAGCTAATTTTTAGCTGATCAGCTACCATCCAAACAAGGCCATTGTGTTTTTAAGGTATTTGATGTGTTTGCTAGTGTTTTAGGGTTAATATTGAAGAATGGAGGAGTTTCGGAAAACATTCGGGTTGAAACAACGGCCCATAATGTGGTCTGTCAGGCGACAATTGTGACATAAGGCTCAAATGCCATGATTGTGACTTGCGTCAAGTAGACGTATAGTCGCTTACGAACTCACTTTTTGAACCTTTTAGACCCCAAAAAGACCCTAGGGATACCGAAACTATAAAAGACTATTTAAAGAACATTAAAAAGGGCATAAAGGAGCTTTTTGCATCAGACACACTTGAAACCCTAAAGAGAGAATAACATGAGAGAGAAAGAAGAAGAAGGAAGAGGAAGACAAAGCTGACTCGACAACTTCTAAGATTAGGAGGTTTGCTGACATTGCTGCCTTCCATCGTTTATTCTAAATCATTATTTTCTTTTTGTTTCAATTTTATTAATGTATAGAATTGAGATGGATAGTATGATAATATGATTTGGAATACTAATGATGTTCTAAACTCTCCTTCAGGATTTTATTTTGATTTAGTGATAATCTAGTCGATTATGTTTATTAGATGAATATCGTGATTTGATTGTGTTCTTGTATAATTCGGTAATAAATTAAGAGGGTGAACTGAATGAAGTAAATCAGATTAATGAAAGTTAGGCGATTTAATAGAAATAGTGACAAATCATTTTGGTAATTGTAAGGAGAGAAATCCTGTGTGATGTTCCGATAGTTTATTAGAGTGCCTAAGATCTAATTAGGGTTTTGGATAATTTGTGAATTGAGAGATAGCAGATTCCATAATCTGATTAGGGTTTATAATTTAGGGTTTAATGGTTATAACCCGAGAGAAAGTAATCAGCCCCAAGATAGTCTAAAATTGACACTCCATTGACACATAATCAGCTAAGTTAGCATTAATGATAAGCAAAATCCCCTTTCTCATAAATTGGCAAATTTCTTTAGTTGATTTATATTGTGATTTCATATTGCTCACTTGTTAATACTTTTGTGTTAATTTCTGATTTGATTGGTTGAACTCAATTCTTGTAATTAATTTCTATTGCATCTTTTATTTTAAGTTTTATAGTTTTTTTGGCCTTAGATTTTAGGATTAGATTACTCTCCTTCCTTGTAGGGTTGACACCTTTAATACTACGCTACGAATCTTGTGCTTACAGAATATTGAGGGTTTATAAGATTAAAACTTACCCTGATTATCTATATATGAGTTGATATTTAAGTTCAAGGAGATAAGGATATTTACTTTAGAAGTAACTCCTAAGTAAGGTTTATTTTACTTAGAAATTAGAAAGGTTTCTATGTAGCTTTGTTGTTAATTAAGCTAAAATACATTTTTCATATAGTGTAAATGATTAATTAGACCAATAAGTTCTTTAGTGAACTTAATAGAGTTCATTGCATTGTTTAAAAAATCAATGTATTGTGGAACATTAGAGCCATTGGGCATGTAAAAGAAGCTAAGGTCTCATTAAAGATCCAATGATGTATTTATGAAAATTTTCTTAATTATGATTATAAGTAAGATGAAAGTTGTAAGATTTAAGCAAGTACTCACTATAGAGAATCTTATATAATTCTCTCATTAAGCCTCTTCACAATAGTAGTATAATCATCATATGGTGATATGGTATAAGATACTTAAATGATTTGCTTAGTGCAAGTGGGAGATTGTCAGTTCATGCCCTATAGCCAATCGATTGGTTATAGTTTAGTGAAAATATAATTTAAAGACATTCTTTATATTGAACATGTTTAAAAGTATATGATAAAGTCCATAGGATAATTATACATTACAAATGATATTATAATTATGAAATTCATATTGCATTTATGTATTATCCTTAAATTTTTCCTAGACATTGTTTTATTAACATTCGACATTAATGGAATGTAAAAGGACTGACACAAGTTATGTTTTTCCTGACGAAGGAAGTAGTCAATTTTATAGGCTAAAGTATGGAGATACTTAAACAACCTGTGGGTGCTTGTTAGAGAACAAGTTTGTTGAAAAAGTCGTTATAGGAAATCCATTTGGAATATTTATACACCTATGAAATTTGAGTTATGACGATGGTATAAGTGATCCTTTGGCTTGACATCTCCAAAGTTATCCTGTATAGAGATTGCTATATTTTGACACCACTTATGATCTAGTACCTAGGTATTGCTATGTGATTTGGTAAATATTTACAGATTTATGTTGTTAGTTGTTATTAATGTTGAACTTTTTAGTTTTATTGTTTAAATTAAACCACATCTTATCTTTCCTATTAGGTAAAAGGAAAGTGGTTTATCATTATACTATAGTTTGATAGGTAAACTTGCCTTTAAGATCTGTAAGGTAAGGATCTTAGGTATTAAACTTTTCACATCATTTTTAGGGATTATAATATTGATTTTCATCAATCTAACTATAATTTTGGGTTTTATTTCTTTTTATAATTTGTTGAATTATTTAGTTGACTTTTGTGTTTTATCACTTCTACAAGTCATTGGGATAGTTTATGACCCAAGGAAATACATTTAACTTGATTGAAGAAGATTCAAAAATTGAGAGCATGATTACAGGAAATCTTTGAGGAACTCAACTTAAAGAGATATAGCTAGATCAATAGAAAGAGGACTTAAAACATTAGATTGAGACCAAAGGATCAATAATTATGGCAGACCAACCGAGGACAATGTTTTATTATGCTAAGTTAGGCTTGATTGGTATGAAGTCCAACATTATGAGGCCAGTTGTTACTGCTAACAACTTTAAGATTAAACTTTATATCATTCAGATGGTACAACAGTATGTCTAGTTTCATAGATTATGGGACGAGGATCTTAATGTATAAAGCCAAATTTTTGGAGATTTTTTTGGAAAATAATTTGAATTCCATTGAATAGGTATCAAATTGGGGTATAATTAACATTTATTCTACTCTAAGTAGAGAATTATGGTTTAATAACCAAATACAGTTTATCTAATTGGAGATGGGAAGTGACTAGGTTTTGGTTTAGCAATTGGCTATCTTATGGTCCTCTATACTGCTCATAGGATATGAAAATCCTTAAGCCAGTCGTCAATTAGAATTCAAATATTGCTGAGGCTTTGGGTAACAAATAAATATTCAGTCAATAGTCCGTACCAAACTCTATCACTACGGAAGTCACTCAGACTTTCTTAAATGATAAGGAGGACAATGCTATTTGGAAACATGCAAAGTATGGGATATTCATAAATTGGTATTGTAGGAGATTTTGTAAGGTCAATCAAGGATTTTACTTTGGACTCAAATTATCTAGTGCAAATATTTTCACCCTCAAGCTTCCTTTTTATTATGGTTAGCTATGAAGGATAAACTACAAACATTTGATAAACAGACATTTCTTAACATTTCTCAATAGATGTACGTTATGTATGAGAGATGAAGAAATTAGTGATCATCTATTTTTACAATGTCAATTTATCTCCAATATTTAAAGATCTTTACTTCAAAGAAGCTGGATTCAGTACTTTAGGTGATTGGAATTTTATTAAAAGGTGGTGAACTAAATTTAAACATCTTGATAACACTATTAAGTGATGCTTTAGTTTATCTATGGCCTTTCTAGTCAAAGCAATTTGAGATGAGAGAAATGCTCACACATTTTAGGATAGAAGTCAAACATCACAACAATTATACAATATGATTATCCAGCATATTCAGAACTTCATTAGTCTATACTAATTAAAGTGTCAAAACTTAATAATACTGTACTAGAATATGGAATGTATGAATTGTTACTGTCTCTAATTTATAAAAGGTTGCTATAGGGATAGTGCACTAGGTTAATTCCCCTTTTTTAAACTCACGTATAGCTTTTTGTATCTTTATACTTTATAACTTGCCTTTCAATGGCTAAATTCATTACCTTTTTTAAAAAGAAAAAATACAATTTAGCTTAAACTTAGTCTAAGTATAGTATCATACCTAATTTCACATCATAATCCTTTATATTACTGCTTGAAACTTGGCATAGACTCACTAACATCTATTGTCCCCTCCTTTACACAAAAGTGAGACGTGGTTCGCGTATTTACATTTGTTTCCTCTAAATGCATCATCTCCAAAAAGAGTCAAAATCCCTAACATGAAGCTCTTCTATCAATCCTAGGGGTCGCTGATATTCTCATCTAAATCTACCAGGGTTTGTGTATATTCTACATACTCAAGATAATGGAGTTCAAAAGGCAGTTATGGATTCATATGAATAATGTGAGTATCATTTCTCAATTCCTTATTCCACAATTTTAGTCTTCATTAATCTATTTTTTAAGTGTAGGTTTTGAGGCACCATATTAATCTTAGCCAATTAGTTATATTCTTTCAATATAAGAGGAGGCTACCATCTCTTCCTTATTACTATATCCATGTGATCCTCTCTACTTCTTATTGTTCATTTTGAATATATCTCCTTAGAGTCACTAGTTAAGACATATGTAGTGACTTAGACTTACATTTCTGTCATATGCTAGGATAATTTCTCTAATATAGAAAATTATCATATCTACTAACATAGATCTATTGAGATCCTAAAATGAGAAGTTTTGGTTTTTACATAATATACAATTGCGTTCCTTCTAGATTGCATATATAGTAGAGACAAAAGTTGCTTTTAGTAGAATCCCATTATGCTTTAGGTTTTTGTTTTTCTCACTACCTAACTAAGCAATTCAGGCCACTCTATAGGAGCTCCTTGTATGTGTAATAAAAGTATAATCATGGTCTAGATCCTCTCAGTATAATAGCATTAGAAGTAAAGTTGATCTTTACTTTCAGGAATTATATGGTACAGAAGATAAAAAGGGTTTAATATTCGATAACATCTACCCATGCTCCTAAGTCTATTCTTAATCACCAACCAACTAGTAAAAGAGGCTTTAGGCATTAGAGACTTCCTCAATATTAAGTTATACCAAATCACTTGAGCAAAGTATGATATAAAGATTTTAATACAATATTTGTTTGTGGACGCTTTATATCTATCTCCCGTATGTATCAATATGTCATTCCTTTGTTGGTTAGGATTAGAGTGAGGAATTGTGCACTGCGATACATAAGAACCTCTTAAATCAATATTCTACCAATTATTTTGAATAATTGATAGAACTCTGGCCTCTTTAGAGAAAAAAATGTAGGGTTAGTAGTTTTTGTTTGATATGAAGTGGGCATTATGCTAACCAATTTTCATACTAAAACTAGGTATTTTTTCCATTCCTAGCTTTGGCCTAAATATGCAGGTAGATGTGAGTCCCAATCTCATAATTTGAGTGAATAAACAAGAGTGAGCTCTACTAAATTTTATCAACTAAAAATTGGACCCTTTAATATAACACTCTTTCATTCTTTTAGACTAAAGCAATTCCTTTTCATAGAGAAACTTCTTTGACTTCTTAGTAAGGAGATCATTTTGCATAATAGTGTTTGATGTAAGTCTAAGCCTGCCCTCCTATTTTTGAAGACATAATTCCTAGCATCTAATTTTTGTGCCTTTAAAATCGTTTGCTTTCCTTGCCATAGAAAATTCTTAATGCACTTCTCAATCTCCTTAACTAGCCTCTTAAGGAAACAAATATGAGTACACCATTGCATAATTAGGTTCCTCAGTATTGTGGAAATCAACTGTATTCTTCCAATAGCATATAAGAATTTGTACAACTAATTGTTAATTTTTCCTTTAAACTTCTCCAACAGTGGAAAGCAATGAATTCCTAGTATTTATAGGAATACCTAGATATCTAAAAGGGGCATATTGTATTTACAATCCTGTGATATTCCTTAATTGTTCCAAGTTTTGAGTATTTGAAGATACATATAAATAACTCTTCTATATATTCATTCTTAGTCTTGATGGTAGCGTGTCGTAACAATACACAAAATAACTAGACCTACAGCTATAGCAGTGGCAAGTATAGGTCGATCCTACAAAGATTAAGTCCAAACACTTTCTTAAATTATACGTATATGTAAAACAGGGGGGTCTGATTCAATGTAAATTAGAAAACAAAGTAAAATTGAGGATATAAAAGAAACTAAAATTAAATAGTAGCAAAGTGATAAAATTGATGAATAACTTAAAATCCAATTCTTTGGTTTAATCTAGGCCTATGCACAATTTCATATACGTCATTGCATTATCATCTTCCCACCCCTCTTTAGACTATTTATTGTGAAATTAACAACAACCTCTGTTAATCCTGATTTTTTCTTAGGTCGTGATTAATCAAGAAGAGCTCGTTGATTAACCTTAACTATCAGATAACCTAGAATAAGCTCTCTAAGTTTAATCAAACATCCACCTTATGAGTGAGAAAAATAGACCAATCTAAGCAACAATCACACAAGCTCGGATTATTTAACCTAGGTTATGTTATCCCTAATGATATAATATCAATAGTTTCCACAAACAAATTTAAGCACTACTATTATGTATTGTATTCAATGTTTTTGCAATGGGTTCTCATGAAAAACAATCCAACAAAGCATCAAGATCATTCTTACATAATACCCAATCAATAAACAAAAGGTATCATAAATAATCCAAAAAGGGGGAAAGAAAATGATACACAAAGACGATATGCCTAAATGTGCTCCTCAGTGTCGACTTTATCTTTGAATTGGCGTTGGGAAGGTTAACCCTCCATCCTCTCCAAAGATCTCCAAGGAAGAGCTTTTGTCACCTCTGTTCTTTCTCTTGAAACCCTAAAAAATTAAGAATAAATGAGGAACAAAATGTTTCCCCTATCAACATAATGTATTTATAGCTAAAACTAGGTTTTTGGGTGAGTTGGCAAGAAGTCATGCTTGTGATCTATGGTGTCATGGCTGTAACTAGCTCCATAGGAGACTCACGACTGTGAGACATGGTTGTATGGGTGTGACATGGGTGTCACACCTATGTAATCATATGTCACAGGCATGGAATGTGTGTCTGCCTATGGCTTGCCTTGCACAGCCATAAGTGATGTCTCACAACCATGCAAGACTTATGCATGGCCTTGAGTCTCCATACTTGATGTTTCCTTAATGTTTTCCACATATACTCTTCCTTTTATGCATTTCCTTGTTTCCTCATGCTCTAATCCTTCTTTTTCTTGTTTCATGAAGATAAATGAGTGTGAATATCAAGAAGATGGCTCAAAGAGTGTGCTTTGAACTCACTTTAGCCATTATGCTTCCAAATTATACCTAAAATTAAATATAAACTAAAGTGAGTGTCTTAAGCATTTGAAAACACTAATCACTAAGTAAAATGGATTAAAAGTATTAACAATTAAGCATATATCAAGTTCTTCTATACTTAGCTTTTGATCATCTTCGGGCAAATTATCAAAATCTAAGTCACAAACTAAAACATTTACTCATTTTCCATACTTCCTAAGAATAGATAGTCATAGGCAAAGATGAATTAATTTCAAAATCCATAGCAAGAATTCAACATTCAATGCTTCTACTTATAATCAATCAAAATTCATCACCCTTAAAAACTGAGCGATCTAAAGGTAGGCTTAGATAAAATGTGTTTAAATAAGATAGATCTATAGGTATACTAAAAAACCATTCATGATCATAACATTTCTTAACTTTGCATATCATTTCATTTCTCCACCACTAAAGGTCACATGCATAATCATAAATCAAAGGACTTTTCTAAGGTTGTAATATGGGTAAGGGTAAGGGCAAGGTTAAGGGTAAGGGTAAGGGTAAGGTGAGATATATTTGGATAATGTAGCATAAAAGCTATCAAGTAAGTGAAGCAAAAGTAACACTCAATAAAAGATCAAGCGCACATGCTAACATTCATTCAAAATTAGGTACCATTAGCTATGATGAATGCAACAATTATATTTCATAGATCAAATTCAAGCTCTCATACTATAAACCACATGAAGCAAAACTAATTAGAAGGAATCACTCGTAAAAATCATTGATGACAATACATTGAAACTATAAGGACTGATCCCTCCAAACTAACATTTAGTTCATATGCAACGTGCTCATTTCACCCATTCAATACAACTTTAGGAGGAGAAAACTAACATGTGCTTAATTGATTATATAATTATTTCGTAACACTTAGCGATTAATGATATGAAATTACTTAAAATACTCACTTTGACTCATATGTGATTTTAGGCACAACTCGGAAGTAAAAGAGTTAAAGTGAGTCAAGAACTATATTTAGGGCATTTTTCAAAGATTCATATCCACTTGTGTTCATGTAACAAGAATTAGGAAGATTAGAGAAAATAAAGACAAGAAGAAGACAAGAAAAGGAAAACGTGACAGAGAAGAGGATTTTAAGGCTAGAAATGCGTGTCAAATAGAGATTTGAAGGCTGGGTAGAATCGAGACAGCTACACATGTATGAATTAGGGCTATGCATCAGTTGGATAATAAATGAAAGAGAGGTGAAGGTGTTAGCTGTGAGATGAAGTAAAAAAAAGTGAGTTGAAGCAAGACACACATCTACTGAGGTATAAAGATGTGTAATGTGGGATAACAAGTAAAACAATGATGGACAACTGCATTAGGAAGGTTGGAACATCAAATTCATGCCTATGTAAGATATTAATGGCTACACTTTGATAGGTGTTGACTGCATGGATTGTATAGGGCTGCACATGTATCACGTGAAGAGGTGTACATTTACCAGTTGTCATTCCATGTTTAAAGTAAAAAGAAGATTTGTGCGTGAGGTAAAAAAGGGGCTAGAAAACTCATGGCCTGCCTAATAATTTGAGAAGATGCCACCTCATCCTCATTTTTTAAACCTAGCATTTTCTAATATAAACCTCGAGGAGGGGTGAAGATAGGGGTGATGGTAGGAGATAAAAAATAATTAAGGTGTTTTTAGCTAAAGAAAAAGGAAATAGTTGGAATGGGTTGTCCTCTTTGGTTTTAATAGAAAAGATGATGTGAGGGTACGAGCATCTTGGTGTTTCCAAAGGGGAAAGAGAGGCAGCAGCTCTCAGGAGAGCATAAAGAGGGCTATGGAAGCTCTCAGTCTTGAGAGACCTATAGAGAGTTAGACCACTTGATGTTGGTTTAGAGGTGCAATCAACGCTGACCTGGTTAAGCATTTCTTCTTTGTATTTGTTTTTTTTTTCTCAATTTAGGAATTGATTTTGTTATTAGATGCTTATTGTTTGGGTATTGTGAAAAAGATGATTAGAATGTGTTCATTGGATCATTTTATTACAAACCCATTGCTAGAATATTCAATGTAATTCGTAATTGGTATGTTGAAATTCAATTATAGCAACTAATGGTTAGTAATTATTATGGATAACATAACCTAGTTTAAATGACATATCATTTGTGGTTGTTGCCTTCATTAATTAGTTTTCCTAATTCCTAATGCTACTGCCTAATTAAATAAAGAGATTGTATCCTAGGTTATTCAGTAGTTAGGTTTAATTAGCGATCGTATTTTAATTAAACAATAACTAAGGGAAAACTCAGGTTAATAGATTAACCCACGATTAATAGTTGCTAGGAAAGGTTTGAGAACAACAATTCAATGAAATATGTTTAATTAAGGTATAGGTTGAGATAAAATCAAAGAACCAGATTCCTAACGAATTCACCACTTTCATCATTTTTGCATTTTTTTAATTTGCTTTTGGTAGTTAGTTTTATTTTATTACCTTATTTTAAACAAACCAAAACCCCCTCCCTCGTAAAACCTAAACATTGATTAATTTCATTTTAATAACTTTATACAAACTCTCTGTTGGATCGACCTAGATTCACCACTACTATAGTAGTAGGTCTAGTTTATTTTGAGTAGTATTACAACGTGCTACCAATTTTGGTTTCGTTTTCGAGGAGTGCGATGTTTAGTTTTAGTTTTTTATTTTAATTGGTTTTTTATGCATATTTGTTTGTAATTAGTTTCTTTTCAATTATTTCTCGATCTTTTCATTTTTTTGGTTTTATATATATGAAGTAATTTCTTTCTTATTTCATTTTCTGTTTGGAGTGATAATACAAATTTTAATTATGAATAGGATAATCAACAGAATTGCTTCCCTAATAGTATGCAGGATACACAGTAATTCCTATATGGACCATAAGCTTCTAATAATGACTCGGGTACACCTCTGGATGACTATATCAAGACCTATAATGCTAACAATCTTCAATTTCAACAGGGTATGCAGCAGTTTCAAGAGAGTATGCAATAATTTGACAAAAAACTCTACAATTCCAGTAGGATGAAAGGCAATGTTGGTAAGATACAAGGTCTAGCATCCAAGATGCAGAGAGTCGACAAGATTTAGTTACATATTTGGAAGAATTGATTAATATTTTGAATGCTAATGTTTTGCAATTTCAACAGGGTGTACAATAACAGTTGCAGTAGTTCCAAGAGGATATAATGCAAATTTAGCAGATTATAAGGCAATTCCATCAGGATACAATGTCTAAACTCCAGAATATGGCAAGCCAAATGGTTGAGATGGAAGAGAGGATTAAATGCCTAGAAACGTAAATCAAAGAGGAGCAACCATATCAACCTGAGGTGTACCTAACGGAAGCTAGCGCGAAATTCTTACCAAGTGATGAGCTTAAGAATCTTGAGTGTGATACTCAAGGAATTGTTGTATGGAAAAAGTGGTGGAAGAGCTCAAAGCAAAAAAGGATACATCTTTTAGCTCGGAGGTAAATACTGAGTTTCAATTTTTTGTTATGACTTACTCTTTACCTTTGCCTAACATGTTAGAGAAATTAAACGAGGAACAAGGTGAAGAGACATTCGAGATATTCAAAGACTGCAAAGACTCGGTAGAGATTGAGAATTTAAGGATAAGGTATATGTGAAATATGAAGGATTATCAATCAAGGCCATATCTTGAATTACCTCACATGGAAGTGGCTCAAATTCTGATACCAGAAGATCGTAATTTTATCACGTGAGGAGAAAATATGGAGTAGAGCCAGAGACCCTAAACAAAGGTGCTTCTTAGGAGGCAACCTATGGAAGTAAATTTATTTTCTTTTACTTTTTTGAACTACTTAGATATGTGTGTGTGTTTCTATATTGGTTTATTTCTTGCTTGTTTTCAATCAAAATGTGAGAGAGAATAAAACAAACAAACAAACAGTTGCTTGTTTCCTATTGCTTTTAAGACTATATAGTTATGAGTAAAGAATGAATTGACTAAATAATTTCATGGAAACTTAAGCATGTAATTTTACTTTTAAGATTGGTCGATGTGTATTATCTTTAGAAGAGTAGTGACTAGTCGTAGACAAAGTTAGTGAGATTTTGAGCCTTATTAGACTGACACATCTATATTAGTTTCATTGTCTCTTGATAATGTGTGACCTTCATGATATTTACATCCTGATTTGGCCTTAAATTTCTATTCAAAACCACATTTGTATCACATCCATTAACATGGAGATGATTAGACATTCTTTGCTTTTTTGAACTATAATAGCCAAGAAACCTACACTATTAGCATTATTTTTCCCTTGTTAAGCCCTCTTAAGCTTTATTTGCGTTTGATTTGTATATTAACCACATTACATGCTTTAAACCTAATCAAACATCCTCCCCAAGCCTTAAAGCTAGTGGATCATTTTTTGATTGCTGAGTTTGTTAGTATACAAAAGTTTAAGTATGGGGTATGCATATGTGTGAGTTGGTTATAATGTTGGGATGTCATTTTATATCATATCATTGAAATTATGATGTTAATGTAGTTTCTTTTAATGTGTATATAAAAAAGCAAAAGAAAAGAAAAGAAAGAAAAAGAAAAAAGAAAGAAAAAGAAAAATGTTTAAATAAATGTATAAGGGAAGAAGTGCATATGTGGTTTGCAAAGCTATTCATAATTAATGCATCCTTCTAAAGTTGTAATGAATTGGTTATTTTAGCATGTTGGATATGAGATAGATGTTGTTTTGGAATGTTCACTCATTATAGTTTCCATGTAGTGTTATCATCAATCTCTATGAGTGATGCCTTTTGTTATGCTTTATGTGATTTGTATGTAAGAGCTAAATTGAGTTATGAAATGTAATTGTTGCATTCGTCATAGCTAACGGTACTCAGTTTTATATGAATGTTAACTCACTACAAAAAAAGTGCTTTAGGCAATAGATAAAAGTATAGCTATAAGTACAATTATCATTGCCATTTTTTAAGGCAACAAAATTCATATTGTTATAAGAATAGGCACTGTAATAAGTATAAGGCAAAATAATTTTTTAATCAGGCAATCAAATAAAAAATGTTGCTTTAAATTTTAAGTAAGGCAACACATTAGTTTCAAACAACAATAACAATGTTAAATAGATATTGCAACACTTTTGAGTCTTTTTATGGAAACAAAGTGATTTTTAAAAGCAACAATTTATTCGTTTGATACCAATATTATTTAATTTAAAATCAAACTCTTGCTATTATGTAGGCAACATCCATATATAAATTAAAAGAAATATATAGATATTAAGGCAAGTCTTAATTGTGTACGTACTATCAAACGTAAATGACAAAAAGAACTACATTTACATATTATATATAATCCATAAGGACTTATAAAATTCAACCTTTAACATATTCAAAATGTAAAAACAAAAAATCACTAGCTAAAATATTCATCTATAATATTGTCCTCATTCTATATGGAATATCAATGAATTAATCTAAATAGTAAACAAAACCAGTATGTATAGGTACTCCAAAATCCTTTAGTAAATACCTCTTTGTCCACTCCTAATCATCACCATCCTACAAAAAAAGAAGAAGAAGAAGACACAAGTAGATTAGAATTGTAAAACTACTATTCTTACAAACATGATATATCAAAAAATGAAATATTAAATACTTTATTGTGATCTTAATTTAACCAAGACAAATAATATAGTCTAAAAACTAACAACACAATCATTCAATTCTTTTTATGAACAAATTCCAAAAACCTGAATATATGCAATTAATCTTAACAAAAAAGATAACAAGATAATGTACAACAATAGTGAATTAAAGAAATGAAATCGGCCTGGTTTCTAGAAAAAAACTTTGATAGTATCAAAGTAACTATAGTCTTGAGGTTCCTATTGAACTTGAAACATTTTATCCATTTAGAATAGAAAATTAAATAATCTATGATAAGAAACTCATTAAGGAACATAGAAATAAACTAGTCACTTTGTTAATGACAAGCAAACAACTACTCCCAAAACATGACCTGAGAGAAATATCAAATTCAATATCTTCAACACGAGTAGCCTCAAGATCACCACTAGCAACTCAGCTAAAGGCTAAGAATTTCTTTGGTTTCAATTTTAATTCTTTAAGCACATGGACACAAATTACAATGGGTAAGTAAATATATGAGAAAACTTTCATAATAGAGATAAATGATACCATAGCTATTTCCTCTCCAATGAAAGCACCAGGTCAACCATGAGCTCATGATGCCTGGCCAAATAAACGTGAAAGGAAGGAATAACAGAAGATATAGTTCAACACAATGCTGAAAGAAATTACTTACCGAAAGAAGAACAACAATAGTTACAAAATGCTTTTTAGATTTACACATTTTTGCTCCTCAATGCACCTTAAAAAGTTCTTTGATTCATGATTGTGCATGTGAATTTTAGTGGTGGAGAAATGAAATGATATGCAACATAAACATGAATGGTGTTAAATATACCTATAGATATATTTTAGTTAAACATATTTTTCAAGTCTACCACTAGATTGCTCAGTTTTTAAAGGTATTGAATGTTGATTGATCATGAGTAAAAGCTTGGAATGTTGAGTTTTTGCTATGATTTTTGAAAGTCATTCATCTTTGCTTATGATTAGGTATTCTTGGAAAATATGGGAAATGAGTAAACATTTTTAGGTCTGTGATCTTAATTTTGATGTTTTGTCTGAGGATGGCCAACAGCTAAGTTTTTGGAAAATTGACAAGTGAATTTTAGTGGTGGAGAAATGAAATGATATGCAACATAAACATGAATGGTGTTAAGTGTACCTATAGATATATTTTAGTTAAACATATTTTTTAAGTCTATCACTAGATTGCTCAGTTTTTAAAGGTATTGAATGTTGATTGATCATGAGTAAAAGCTTGGAATGTTGAGCTCTTGCTAGGTTTTTTGAAAGTCATTTGTCTTTTCTTATGATTAGGTATTCTTGGAAAACATGGGCAATGAGTAAATGTTTTTAGGTCTATGATCTTAATTTTGATGTTTTGCCTGAGGATGGCCAACAGCTAAGTTTTTAGGAAATTGACATGTGCTTAATTGATTATATAATTATTCTATAATACTTAGCAATTAATGGCATGAAATTGTTTAAGATACTCACTTTGACTCATATGTGGTTTTAGGCACAATTCGAAAGCAAGGCAGTTAAAGTGAGTCAAAAGAAAGCACTATATTTAGTCCGTTTTTCAAATATTCATATCTCCTTGTCTTCATTTAACAAGAATGAGGAAGATTAGAGCAAATAAAGATGAGAAGAAGGCAAGAAAAGGAAAATGTGACAAAGAAGAGGATTTTGGGGCTAGAAAAACATGACAAGTAGAGATTTTTGGAAGTTGGGCAGAACTGAGACAGCTACATATGTGTAGGGTAGGGTTACGCATCAGTTGGAGAATAAATAAAAGAGAGTTAAAGGTGTTAGCTATAAGCTGAAGTAAAAAAAAAGTGAGTGGGATGGCTAGTAAAACAATGATGGCTAACTGCATTAAGAGGGATGGAACATCACATTCACACCTATGCAAAATATGAATTTAATTAATGGACAGCATAAACCAAAGATGAAGAGAAGGGGTTGCACTTGGATAGGTGTCAGTTGCATGGATTGCATAGGACTGCACATGTATCATGTGAAGAGGTGTACATTTGCCAACTTTCATTCCATGTTTAAAGTTAAAAGAAGATTTGTGTGTGATGTAATAAAGGGGTTGGAAAACTCACGGGTGCATAATAATTTGAGAAGATGCCACCTTACCCTCTTTTTCTAACCTAATGTTTTCTAATATAAACCTCTAGGAGGGGTGAAAGTAGGGGTGATGGTAAGAGATAAGAAATAATCAAGGTGTTTTTGGTTAAATAAAAAGGAAGCAGCTGGAATGGGATGTCCTCTTCTGTTTTAATAGAAAAGATGAAGTGAAGGCCGGAGCATCTTGGTGTTTGCAGTTGGGAAAGAAAGACAGCAACTCTCAGGGGAGCATTAAGAGGGTTATAGAAGCTCTCAACCGTGAGAGACCCATGGAGAGCTAGACCACCCAATGTTGGTTCGAAGGTACAATTAACACCGACGACCCAGTTAAACATTTCTTCTTTGTATTTTTGGTTTCTTTCTCTCTTTAGGAATTGATTTTGTTATCCGATGCTTATTGTTTGGATATTGTGAAAAGATTATTTGAATGCATTCATTAGATCTTTTTATTACAAACCCATTGTTAGAATATTCAATGTAAATTGCAATTGTTATATTAAAATTTATTTTTAGCAACTAATGGTTCTTAATCATTAGGAATAATATAACCTAAGTTAATTGATGCATCGTATGTGGTTATTGCCTTGATTAATTGGTTTTCATAATTCATAATGCTACTCCTAATTGAATCTAGAGATCATATCTTAGGTTATTTAATAGTTAGATTTAATTAAAAATCGTATCTTAATTAAACAATACGTAAGGGAAAACTTGAGTGAATATATTAACCCGCAAATTTGAGAACAACAATTTAATGAAATATGTTTAATTAGGGTGTAAGTCAAGATATAATCAAAGAATCAGATTCCTAACAAATTCACCACTTTCATAATTTTATTCATGTTTTCTTTAATTTTATTTTATTTTCATATTTTAAACTAAACCAACGCGTCCCCCCCCCCCAAACCAAAACCTAAATACTAGATAATTTCATTTGAATAACTTTACCCAAAAATGTTAATGGATCGACCTAGAGTCATCCCTGCTATAATAGTAGTTTTGTTTTATTTTAAGAAGTGTTAAGATGTGATACCAAAACAAATGAACAACTTTTTAGATTAAAAGTATTTCCTCCTTTATACTTTTATTCAAACATTGTTTTTTATTTTTTTTCTCTTTTTAAATAAAATTGAAAGAAACTACATTGACATAGGAATTTCATTGATAAAATGTAAAATGGCATCCTAACAATAATAACCATCCTATAAATATGCATACCCCCAAACTTATACGTTTATACATCCACAGTTGTCAACAATTAACAAATGCTCCACTAGCTTTAAGGCTTGGGTAGGACATTTAGTTCAGTTTAAAGCATTAATGTCGTTAGTACGAAAGAAAAGGCTAATAAAGTTCAAAAGGACTTCACAAAGGAAAATTTAAATGAATGGATGGGCAATTTGGCTAATGTAGCTTGTAAAAACAAAGAATGCCTAATAATTTTCACGTTTAAGTATGTGATAAAAATATAGTTTCAAATAGAAATTCAAGGTAAAGCCAAGAGGTATATGTCATGAAGGTCACATATAAACAAAAGATAATAAGACTGATATGGATGTGTCAGTATAATAAGGCTCAAAATCTCACTAGCTTTTATCTACTACTAGTCACCACTCTTCTAAAGTTAATGCACATTAACCAATCACAAGAGTAAAAATACATGCTAAAGTTGCCATGGATTTTTCTAGTCAATTCATGCTCTAATTATAACTACATAGTCTTAAAAATAATAGAAAAACATAGTCTTAAAAATAATAGAAAAGGAGAAAATGTTTGTTTGCTTGTTCAATTTTGAAAAAGCCTAAGAAGTCACAGAAGAAACAATTAAGCTTAAAAACATTCATAGAAACTAAGATCTCTACCCCCACACTTAAAGCTTATATTTTTCCCAATGTAACATCAAATGCAAGAAATGGAACATTTAACATAAATAGAAAATGTGAAAATATAAATAAACAGAAATCAACTTCCCTTAGGTTGCCTCCCAAGCAGTACCTTTGTTTATCATCGTTGCCGCATCTCTATGTTGCTCAATCTTCATATTGGGGGTTTTCACCCCTATCCTGTAACATCCCATCACCGATGGGAAGGGTAAATTGGTCATTTCGGACGGGTTAGGCGAGTGTAAATATACCTCGGCTTGTTCATGCATCATATAGCCTCTATATTGATATGAATGGTAATTTTTGTACATGCACATAATTGTACATGCATTCCTGACATTTCCCGGCATATGTGTTTAAATGGAATTTTTGTGAACAATGTGTTATTTGTGTTTGAAAAATGAATTGAAGTGGATTTTTGTGTGTTTTCCATTTTTGGGAAATTTTAAGAATTTTTCTGGAATTTTTCAGAGAAAAGTCCCGGACCGGAAAAATTGACAAGTGGCTAGCTGATTGAGTTTCCGGTACTGGAAAAGAGTGTCCAATGGCACTAGAAATTTAGAGAAATGATGTTAGGAATTAGGAATTTGAGCCGTTGGAATTTGACGAGAAATTGGAGTAGAAATTGGAACCGAGTTGGAAAAAAATTAAATGGAGAAATGAGAGGTTGACATGTGGCAAGTGACATGTGTCACTTGCCTAACATGCCACCAAGTTACTAGTTTACATAAATCACATCCAAGTTGCCTTAGACATTCACGATGGTTCTTAAATAAAGACAAACCTCTTATAGTCACCTCCCATCCGAAGCTTTCTCCTTCCTTTCTCTTCGTTGGTTTCTTCTTTTTCTTTGGTTTTCTCCTCCTTATTAAATTGCTACTCATCTCCACTTACACAAGTCCTCATCTCCTACGTATGTCTTCCTCTTTTATTTACAAAAAAATCACAAACCTAAGCCTTGTGATGGTGATGACCGTATGGTGTGTGAGGAAGGTAGAGAATTGGTGAAAAATTTGGAAGAGTTGAAGTTTGGAAGCTTGTTTAGGTGAGGGATTTGTTTTATACTCTTTAATTGGTAATTGATGCATTATTTGTGTTGTCTTGAACATTAGTTTCATGGTATTTGGGATTTGATTGTATGG
>JAOSBK010000204.1:14651578-14665860 GCA_027568895.1 Erythroxylum shatona
ATTTTAAATATAAAATTTTATATTTTATTATTAAATATATATAATTTATTATTAATAATATAAAAATATTATTATTATTTATTTAATAAAATTTATTATATTAAATATTACTATATTCTATTTTATATATTAATATTATGATTTGGTTGATATTAAGAAGAATTATTGAGGGTATATTAGGTAATATGTATTTATTAGTTTACGTTCCATCCTAAACCCCCGAATCGAAGGTTTCTTATTTTCACTGTTTAAGATGGAATGGAACGTAACATGAAACTCTCCGCTTCCATCCCAGTACATTCCATTCCATTATAAAACCTTCAAATAAACGATGGAAGTGTGTTATATTCAATCCCATGCTATTATTAACCCTCAAACCAAACAGAGGCTTAGAATCTGAATCAACTCAAATAATAGACTAAATCAAATTTTCGCAAAGAAAATGACTCCATTTACCGAAGAATTCTTGAATATTAGGTAGTTGCACCTGGTTGAAGAATGGGTAATGACTACTTGCCAAGGAATTCTTCAAGAACGTAAGTTTGTGCCAAGATCTTTATATTTCAACTTTTGTTCTGTTTTTCTTTAATATTACGATTATAGTATCTTCTGTTCTTTATCCAAAACCAAAACTAATATGAAAACTATAAACAGACTTTAATAATATATCAAATCTTTTAAATAAATAATAATAATAACCTTGTCGGTTTAATGGAATTGGCCGCACAACTATCTCGTTCTCTCTCCGAAGAATAGTCCGAGAAGAGGTAAAGATTCGTAGTTCACAAAGCAAACCCAAAGCAGAAACTGATCGGAAGCAAACCAAAATCCAAAGATGGCATACGTCGACCACGCATTCTCCATCTCCGACGAGGACATAATGATGGAAACATCTTACAGCATAAACAATGGCCCGCCTGTGAAGGAGATCGCGCTCGCCGTTTCTCTTTTCGTTTTTGGCCTGGTCGGGATCATTCTCGGCTCCTTCATGACTTACAATCGAATCGGCGGTGACCGCGGTCACGGTTTGTTTTTTTTCATTTTTTGTTTTCAGTTTTGGTTTTGATTTTGCTAGAAAGGGGTTATTGAATCTATCTATATGATGTTTGAATTAGTTTTGATTTGATGAAATTGAATACAGGGATATTCTTCGTGATACTGGGAGTGGTGCTTTTTATACCAGGGTTTTATTATACAAGAATTGCATATTACGCTTACAAGGGATACAAGGGCTTCTCTTTCGCCAACATACCCCCTGTGTAGTTAGCTCATGCGAAGCTTAAGCTACCCGTTGACCTTGTACAGACATTTATGTATCTGTTTTTCTTCACTTCATCATTCTGTGAGTAGAGTCCGTTTACGTGTGAAAATTGCGCTTTGTTTAGTTATTTGCATTTTATATACAAAAGGAATCTGAGGGATTTTATTCCTTTCATTAGCTTCCTATGTTTGGAGTTGGATCTTTAGTTTAATAAACGATTGTCTAAGAACTTACTAATGCTGAATGTTGAACCGCATTCACGTGAAAGTTCCTGATATTTAACATTGATTATCATAGAATTTTTCGTGTTGTAATGGAAATTTCAACTTTATTACAGCATTAATGTATTTAATGCTTCGCATTCTCTCTTAGTAACACATAGGTCCTGTCATAAAACTAAGGTAATAGTCATGATCATAGTGCGTATTGTTTTCTTCAGATTCCCAGATTGTTTCATGGCTGCTTACGGCCATTGAAAATGTTGGTTGTTTTTCTGCATAAATTTAGGCAGTCAATTGTTTCATATTTGACTAATTCTCAATATGCAGATCATAGGACTTAGTTCCTACAGTCATAGTTACTTGGCTTCTTTAATTAATCTGGGATATTTGGTTATCTTGTCTTCTGATGCTGTTTTTGTTAGTGATCGAGTATCAAAGCCCAAAAAACGAAAGAAAGAATTGAAGTCAATGGCTGAAATAATTCATTCTTGGGGTGAATTGAAGGACGATACATATACCATAGCATGCAACTCAATACTTTCTTAAACGTCTGATGGAACATTCATGGGTATGACTTTTTGTCATCATTTAATATGGTTTTACCGGAGCATTGAACTTCCTGTCACTCCTAGACTGGTTTCGATGCTTGTCCTTTTTTTGTTATTTTGACTTTTTAACATGGTAATCATCTAATTAATTTAATTTCTTGTGTCACCAAAGCGAAACTTTCGAGTTTGACACACTTAATATGCCGTGTAAGTGCTGTTATTGACAGTAGCAATTATAGACTACAGAAGCAATTTCTTTGTTTACAGCCTTGCTTTTGGTGTTCTGGAATGATGATGCAGAGATGTCATTGTGGTTAAAATGTAAGAAGGTCCAGTTTATTCTTCCTCCTAAGCTTGATGCGGAATTTCTCTAGGCTTTAGTTTTTGATCAAGGTACTTTGCAGCCTTCTATGAAAATGAATATGACTTAGCTGTTTCGCCAAAAACGTTAAAGAAACTTTGATTTGAAAGACATTACTCTTTCTTGCTTGTTGGCCTCTGAACTGAGTGTTAAGCCTATGATTAAGACTATGCTGTTGAGCCTTTAGAGGAAAACGAGAATTTGGTGATGCCCTAGTTCCTACCTTAAAAAAATAATCCCTTACAATTGAAGATGCAAACCATGTCATGGTGCAAAGGATTAAGAAGTTTGTTCTCTTTTAAGAAATTTACCCTCTCATGAATTGTATCTCAAAGCAAAAACCAGGTCTCTCCTTAATAGTCGTAGAAGTTATAATGGCCTTGTCAAGAACCAACAAAAGGATGAAGATCAAGCTATTTTAGTTTGGTATGATCATTGATCTAATGCGTGATATGTTGATTAAATATAAATTCAGTAGAAATTTATAGTCTCCTAAATATTCACTTGATACAACCAAAAGATCATGTTTTTCTTTCAAAGAAGAAACCAATAAAATTATAAAATGTACAAAATGAACATAAAACCATTCGATAAACTCGTTAAGCAAGTTATCAGTGGCTTAGTTCTAAAGCATAATGTACTAGGTAAGTCTTGATTGCATTACTCCAACCAACTTATCTTCCTTAAAAGTTATCAATTCATATGGGTCATAATCGATCATCAAAATGTTTGAACGAACTACCAAGCAAAATCTGCCCTAAACTAGTAGACAATTCAAATATCATATCTAAAATTCGTTGCCTTAGTAACATTCTTATCACATATCAGAAGGAAAGAGTAAATCCGATATGGAAAAGTTTGAAGTAATTAAAAAAGAAAAGAAAAAGACAGTTAAAAGAAGAAATTTTTTCTTTTTTAAGTTTGAAGCTAGAATAGTCGCCAAAAATGTTAGAATAACCAAAGAGCTTGTAATTTCAAAAATCAAACAATGACTTAGAAAAAAAGTGAGAACATTAGGAAATCAAAAGATCTCTAGGTCAAAAACCAATACGTGCTGGCATAGGCAAAAGAGAGATAATGAATAAATCAACACCTTACTTGGTCAATATTCTACATCCTATAGCTTAAAAATGAGAGAATTGAAAGAAAGAAAAAAATTAATAAGGCTAAAGCTTGACACATGATAGCCCACACAAAAATTTTGTAAAAGAAGATAGAAAAAGCTGACTATGTCAAAAGTTTATAAACAAAGGCCTAGACAAAAGTTATAGCATAAAAAAAGTGTTCACTAGGTTAAAAATTGGCAAGGCCTAGAGTTAAACCATCATCCAAAAATAAAAAGAGAGCAATAAAAGATCTAGGTTGGAAAACTGGCAAATGACAACTTACATATGAATAAAAAATCTCTCAATCAAAATGGGGGAAGAAAATATAGTATGAAAGATTTGTAGGGTTCAATCATTGAGCTCCAAGCAACATCAATAAAGGGGATTTTTCCCTATAAAAGCTATGCCGTCATATGTCACAATATATCTAAAACTCATCAATGTTAGCAAAAGATTTCCTTTTAATATTTAGATGATTTAAGCAAAGTTAATGAAATATTTATGTTATCTAAGTGATTGGTGATTATATCTATTGTCATTATTTTTGTTCATATGGCAATTGCATGTCTTCTCCATAAGGAAATAATTTAACTATATCATCAATTTGACATAAAAGACTTCAATTTAATCCTTATCCTTACCTACAATCTTAAGCATCCTAATTTCATTTTTCTTTTCATCAATATCGAAGACATTTGTTATACTTATAGCTTTTGAAATGAAATGATATGTTTGGGAAAGCATGAGAAAATTCACCATAGGTTTATGTCATTGGAATGAATTAGTTTACTCATCTCCCAAAATTATCTCCTTTAGAATTCAAAATTTTGGATCCACACACAAAGGATATAAAATTTTTTAAGTTCTCCTTAATAAACTTAGCTAAAACATTAATCAATTGGACACTTGCTCTAATAATCTCCACCTTAATGACTCTTGTATCAGCATTAATTATGGTCCTTCCATGGTAATGGTTAGAATGATTAGACAAAAAGGTCCAATGGCTCCTGAGACACTCCAAACTTCCCTCGTTCAGCATGCTCAGTTTTGTCTCTAATAATCCAATAATTGCTAGTTTATTCCAAACACAAAAACTTTTAAAACAAATAATTCTTTTGGGCATTTTATGCCCCATACATTCCATGCAACTTATTTAAAGTTAATAATTCTTAGTTGGTTTTTTTAGATAGAAGCCACCCTTTCCCTTTTATCATCAAGTGGGCACATAATCATTTCGTAAGAGGACTAGTGGAAGTATTGGTTTAAGAGGATAATTTGATCATATTCATTTTTACATCTCAGTTTGAAGCCTTAACAATGGTTGAGGAAGGGTCGTGGCATTTCTCCTAGCTCCCCGTATTCCTTTAAACATTGGAGCCATGAATCAACCTTGAGAGGGTGAAAAAAATTCCTTTATAGGTGAATCTCCATAATGTGCCATTGGAATATTATAAGATAACATGTTTAAAAGTTACCTAGAATGCCCCTTTGCATGCATGAGAATACAATGAGAAAGAAAAGAATAAGCTTCATGAGAATCTATATAAGCACGAATATACCAAAGGAAATTAAGTCCATTGACAATGTTAGGGAAAATAATACACTCTTTAAAGATTTTGTACTAGTTACTTGCCAATGGAAGCCTTCACTTAAGATATAAGGGAATTAATGGAAGGATATAGGTAAAATCATCAAGAAAGAATATTACTACAAGCTAATATCAGCTAAAGAGGAGGAAACTATTAGAGAGAAAAAGAGGGTTCAAGAAGCAATGGTCAATATGACTCAGGAAGGGAATACATTAATATGAAAGGTAAAGGTAAAGCTTTAACAAAGTGGCATCTCAAAAAATCTTAATGTTGTTCAAGAGATGAATGAATCCACTCAACTGGGAGAAGCAACCCCTATTCAGTTAGCTATTGATATCCAAGCATTGCTACTTGAGAGAATTGAAATTAATGAGTCTAATGAGGAAGAATTTTATAATGTTCAGAAGAGGAAATCACAAAGAGGAAGATAGACTAATAACTCTAAAGTTAAAAATCCATCTGTAAATATAATTATATGGAATTTATGTGGCCTAAACTGCCCTAAAAAACTATAAGATTTTAGGGATTTTGCATTTGAAGAGAAACTTGAGATGCTGGTGCTTTTATGAACTAAGATCGGGATTATAGATCCAGTAATTGACTCCTCTTCCTCTTCTATGATCAAAAAATATGAAACACATCGTCAATTAAAAGTCCCTCTCATTGGATATTTCAACATCTTACTTTACACCTAGTTTTTTTTTAAGAACGGGGAACGTTTAAAAAACCAAATAGCTACTCTAGTTATTACCCATCCTTCAAGAGAGTTTATAAACATTGGAACCACTATTGAAAATCAAGTCATCAAAAGGTGTGTACTTGAAAGTGAAACACCTTCAATCTTAACCTTTTTGCCATTTGTATGCATATGGAGGGCGCTTTGGAGTAAAGAGGATGACTCATAAAGTTTTGGAGAGCAGTTTCTACTAGCCCTCATTGTTCAAAGATGGACACATCTTCTACAATTCATGTGACATATGCCAAAGGTCAAGTAACTTGTCCTGTAAGGATCAATTATCAAAAACTCCTATTCTTTTTTATGAGACTTTATGGGACCTTTCCCTCCATCTTTTGGCTGTAATTATATTGCTTGTAGTTGATTGTGTTTATAAATAGGTGGATGCCAAAGCCACTAGAACTAATGATGCTAAAGTTTTTACATATTTAGTTAAAGCTAACATTCTTTTTAGGTTCAGGATGCCAAAAGCAATCATTAGCAACAGAGGAACCCATTTTTACAACAAATTAATAGAAACAATCACATTATGTACAAGGTTTCCACGTCTTACCATCATCAAACTAATGGACAAGTTGACATATCAAACAGGGAAATCAAGTCAAACCTAGAGAAAATAGTGCATCTCAATAAAAAGGATTGGAGCATAAGACTAGATGATGCACTATAGACCTACAGGATAACTTATAAAACACCAATAGGGATGTCTCCATATAGAATGATTTTCAAGAAGTCCTGTAACTTTTTGGTGGAATTGCAACATAAGGCGTATTGGGCTATAAAAAGACATAACATGAATATGAATGATGCAGGTGTGCAGAAGAAGTTGCAGCTACAAGAGTTGGAGGCAATGGGAAATGACTCATATCATAATGCAATGATATATACGGAGAAGATGAAAGCTTTTCATAATAAGATGACTTCAAGAAAAAGCTTCTCAATGGGTCAAAAAGTGTTGCCACATCTTCCAAGCTCAAATTATTTCTAGGTAAGTTGCATTCCTGTTGGGCCGGTCCATTTGTTGTTACTTACGTCTTTCCTTTTGGCTCAGTGGAGATATGAAGTCTGAAAATTAACAAGACTTTCAAAGTGAATGGTCATCGCTTGAAGCCATATTATGAAGGCTTCCAATTAGAGGATTTGGAAGTGTTGATGTTGGAAGACGTGAATAGAGTCACTTGATGTAGGTAACATAAAGTTGAGCCAACAAAAATAAACTAAGGCGCTGCTTAGGAGGAAACCCAAGAGAAGTTGATTTTTTATTTACATTTTCATATTTGATATTTTCATTAAATGCTTTATTTCTTGCATTTGATGTTACATTAGGGACAATGTAAGTTTTAAGTATGGGGGTGGGGATCTTAGTTTGTATGCTTATTTTTTAGCTTAATTGTTACTTATGTGGCTGCTTAGGTAGTTTTCAAAATCAAACAAACAAACTCAAGAATTTTCTCTTTTTCTATGGCTTTTAAGACTATATAGTCATAATTAGAGTGTGAATTGACTAGAAAAATCTATGGCAACTTTAACAACTTTTTCTTTTGTGATTGGTTAATGTGTATTATCATTAGAAGAGTAGTAACTAGTAGTAGACAAAAGTCAGTGAGATTTTGACACATTCATATCAGTCTTATTGTCTTTTGCTTATTTGTGACCTTTATGACATGTACATCCTGACTTTGCTTTGATTTTCTATTCAAGACCACATTTTTATCATGTGCATTAACATGAAAATGATTAGACATCCTTTGTTTTTATATGTTACATTATCCAAATGTAGTCAAATAGCTCACCAATTGATATGAATCTTCCTTTGTTAAGCCCCTTGAAGCTTTATTAACCTTTCTTTTTTATGCTAACCACATTACATACTATTAAACTTAACAAAAGTCCTACTCAAGTTATAAAGCTAGTAGAGCATTTGTTACTTGTTGATGGTTATGGATGCATAAAAGTCTAAGTGTGAGAGTGTGCATGTATGTGGGTTGATTATATTTGTTAGAATGTCATGTTATGAATTCCATTGTTAGTGTAGCTTCTTTTAATATTTATAAAAAGAATAAAAAGAGAAAGAGAAGAGAAAAACAGAAGAGAAGAAAAAGGAAAAGGAAAAAGAAAAAAACAAAAACAAAATGTTTAAATAAAAATATCAAGGAGGAAATGCGTATGTTTTGCAAAGTTACTCATTATTAGTTTTTCCTCTTAAAGTTGTAATGAAAGGGTTACTTTAGTATAATGTGAACAAGGGAGATGTAGTTCTTAAGGGTCACTCCCTATGGTTACAAAGCCTTGTTTATTATCAACTTTTGTGAGTGATATAGGCTTCATGTGGTTTGTGGTGTGAAAGCTTAAATTTAAGATATGGAATATAATTGTTGCATTCATTATAGCTGATGGTACCTAATTTGAATGAATGTTAGCTTACGTATTTGATGTTTTATTGAGTGTTACTTATACTTTACTAGCTTGATGGCTTTTATGCTACTTTATCCAAACACATCTCACCTTACCTTTACCCACATTACAACCTTAGAAAAGTCCTTTAATTCATGGTTATGTATGTGAATTTTAGTGGTAAAGAAATAAAATGATATGCAAAGTTTTGGAATGTTATAATCATGAATGATGTTTGAGGGTACCTATGATATATCTTATTTAAACACACTTTGCCCAAGTCTACTTCTAGATTGCTCAGTTGCTAAGGGTGATAAATGTTAATTGATCACGAGTAGAAGCACTGAATGTTGAGTCCTTGCTATGGTTTTTTTAAAGTTATTCATCTTTGCTTATAATTTTCTATTATTGAGAAATATGGAAAATGAGTAAGTATTTTGGTTTTGACGATTGGCCAAAGGAATGTCAAAAGCTAAGTGTGGGAGAACTTGATATGTGCTTAATTATTGATACATTTGATCCATGACATTTAGTGATTAATGTTTTAGAATGCTTAAGACACTCAATTTAGTTCATGTTTGATTTTAAGTACAATTTAAAAATATAATTAACTAAAGTGAGCCAAAAGTATACTCATTGAGTAATCTTCTCCATATTCATTCTTTTTTTGTCTTCATAGGGTAAGAAGAAGAAGAGATTAAAAGAAGAAGAAAGAAGATAGAGAATAAAAATGGAGAATGAAGCATTGTGGCTTATGACAATAAAACCAAATTTTCATGGTCGTGAGTTGACATAGTTTGTATAGGTTTGAGAGGTGTCACGATTGTGAGACACCTCTCATCGTGACACCTCTCACACCCGTGAGAAGTCATTCACAGGCATGAGAAGGGTCAAGTGTCCATTTTTAACCTAGCTCTTTATTATATAAAGAATGTTTTGTGACGACAGAGGGGAATATCTGGAGACGCATGGGTAGACCAACTCCATCATCATTTTTTCTTCGGTTTTCAAGATGGAAAGAGACAAAGGTAGTCATTCTTTTTAGAGATTAATGGAGAAGATAGAGGCCTAACTTCCCAACACCGATTTGGAGGATAAGTCGATGCTCGAGTCATAGTTAAGCTTATCTGATCTTGTTTAATATTGAATCTTTCTTTTCGAATTGTTATCGTTGTTGGATGTTGATTGAATTAAGTTTTGTAAAGATGTTCTTAATGTGTTCATTGGATTGTTTTATTACAAACTCATTGCGAGAATGTTGAATATAATCTGTAATTATTATATTTGATGTTCATTAGTGGTTATTAATGGTCTTGAGTCGTTAAGAACAACGTAATTTAGGATAAATAACCCGAATGTGTGAGGTTACTGCCTATATTGATCCATTTTTCACTTTGTAATGTAGCTACCCAATTGAATCTATAGATCATATTCTAAGTTATTTGGTAGCTAGGTTTAATTAATAAGCTTTTTTTAATAAACACAACCTAAGGGAAAATCTAGATTAGTAAAGCGTATTGTTAGTCCACGATCAATTATTCGAGAAGAGACGTGAAAACATTAGAATAATGAGATATATTAAATCATGTCTAGGTTAAGATCGATCCTATAACTGTACTCTACATATATTCGACACTTTTATCATTTTAGATTATTTTCTATAATTTGTTTTTGTTAGTTTCATTTTACTTTAATTTCTCAATTGCATAACCCCCCCCCCCCCCCCCCCTCCACCCCCCCCCCCCCCCCCCCCCCCCCCGCTTTTATTTTGCATAAATTATTTTCAATACAAGAATTAACCAAACATTCCTTACAGATACAATCTTGACTCATCACATCTACAAGTTTTTAGTGTACAGAGTTAGGTAAATTTTGCAGTATACACGGCACGATCTGTCAGAAGGTAAAAATCCTTAAATCAAAGGAATTTAAATCTTCCTAATGCTAAAAGTCCCCAGTAACAATGCCAAAAACTCACTAAGTTTATATGATAATAAAACTCTCAATATTGCAAGTATGCGAATCTTACCTTGTAGTATTAAGGGTATTGTTCCCACGAGGAGGATTATAAATGTCACGACCCGGTATCACATTAGGCCCATGACAACCGTCATATACCCGGGATAAGGATACTCGTAGTATCCTTAATCTGACTATGCAAGGCTAATTGAATATCTCTTTTTTTCAAAAAAAATTTAAGCAACACAATGGTTGTATTTTAAAAATCCCAAAACCTACAAACAATTTCAAACACACTTCTATATTTACATCCAACCACAACTTCAGGACTTTAAGGTTCACTCAAGGCAATATCAACAGTGGTATTGAAAGTTCATAATAAAATCATTTATAAAATACCAAACGGTCAAAAGTTAACTTACAAAGTCATAAAGCATAACTACATAAACACAGTTCATGAGCCACTAAGCAACCAAAGTACAAAACATAGACTACCTACGTGCGAAAATATCCCGAAAATGTCAGAAAGTCGCACAATCCTCACAGGGTTTCATGCTCACTAAATTAACCTGCATGGTTGGAAAGTAGAAGGAGTGAGTACACTAAGTACTCAGTGAGCAGGAAAAATATGTCACAAATAGAACTCGATACACATCAAGACAGTATAATTAGCCTATAAGGTGAAAATTCTTGACATAAAAAAGATACGTAGACCTAGCCTATGCCTCCTTGATACTGGTTAGGAACCACATAGGCCTAACCTATTAACCACCAATCCTGTGAACATAGGTTCCATTTCTAGTACACAAATATATAAAGACAACATATGTATCAATCAAATTTTGATAGAAAAACCAATATCGTGATAAGCCAAAACAATCATATGTGACACCTTGTCGGTGTCCAGACCTTAGGTGTGGAATCACCCGCAAATCTCATAAAAAGGTGTCGATACGACGACTCTACTTTAAGCACCAACATTAAGGTTAAGGAGGTAGCTTAATCAGTTATGCCCAGCACACGATTGACCAATCGTTATCTCACCAATCACAAAACACATCATATACAAATATTATGTATAAAATCAAGTAAGGCACCACGCCTTTATTTATCTGTCTAACCGATAAAATAAAACCTTATCATGGCTTTAAGCTAAAAGAGAATAAAAACATGCATCATACATTACTCGATTACGCATATGTAAATTTGAAAACATTTTCCCACAAAGTAAAAGCCATCTTTTATAATCCAAATGTATAGTTGTTCAAAACAATACCATTTATTAAATAGATATGCATATTAACTATTAGCATCCGTTTGAAATTCAATTCTACTATACGTTGCCTAGGTTCAAAATTCACATACAAGTCAGCATACCTGTCTTAGGATGTTCTAATCCTATTTGAGAAATATGGTTTCTCCAACTCACCTTAAAAGAAGGTGTGTACTACTTTGCCTTCAAAAATTCTCGGTACGAGCTCCTTGATTCCTAGCTCCCGAGTATTTATACATAAAAGACATACAATGAAATTACTACTTAACATAAATTTTATATTTATACACCATCATACAAATGTATAGACCACAATATCATCCCCTTTGAGCTATAGAATTTAACACTTAAACTCCTCACATAATTACTTATTAGTTTTTCTTTTGCATTTTCTAAGGCATTTAATGCCTTTAATCCAATACTTACTCATTTCAAAACATAATTATGCCCATCTTTATTCAAACACATTAGGTCATTACTCATCAATCTAAGCAACAATCCAAGTTCACTCTAAGTAAACATGAAAGCATTTTCCAATGCATACCATTACAAAACCTTAAACCCTAAGCCAAGTTCACTTAGGAATTTTAACAATCACCTAGTGTGCATAACTTTCAATTCACATTTTCAAGACTTTATCTTAGTAGTTCATGCTCCTATCTTGTTATATAGTAAACACTTCCAACCAATGACCAATTCCACCAATCCATTCAAACCAGCTCCGTTCATTTAAGCTACATTTATCAATTACATAACTCATTACCTTAATCCACTTTTTCTTCCACCATTTCGACCTAAACTTAACCAACACACATCTTGTTCATTCTTCATCATCAATTCACATCATACATGTATAATTAACACCATAGAATTCATTTTGACCATCAATTTCAAAAGATATTCAAAATTTCACAAACTTTCACCTAAAGGGGATGTTTTGACTTAAAGAACCCTTTCCATGACACATTTCATTCATCTAAACCATGTTTCATGCATATTCAAACATGGAGAACAACATATCTTAAAATCAAACTCAAAATCATAATGTAGAGAGAGATGAGACAAAATTTAACTCAACTTTCCTTTGATGATATCTTTAAATCCTTTGATATTTTCTCAAATCTAGTGATAGATTTGAATTTCTTGACCCCAAATTAGCTTAGAACACCTTGGTTTGATTTGGAAAACCAAAAAGAAGGGTGAACTTTGGTGATAGCCAAAACGTCCTCTCTTTTCTCCTTTCTTCTTCTTTTTTTTTAATTAAAACTAAGTGTTTTAAGTCTTTACTAATGGGATGCACGACCTTACATGAAGAAGGATCTAGAATATTGACCCTTCTTTGGCCAAAATGTGGTGAATTTACCATTTTGCCCTTAGGTTATATGAAATTACCATTATACCCCCAAACATTCCTAAATTTGCAATTAAGCCCAAAATTTGGGAATCACCAAAACTTTTATTTTTATTTTGGTCCTAGAACTTTTGAGAATTATAATTAAACTCCTTAACTTTATAAAATTACAAATTGGTCCTCCATGAATTGAAAAATTATGTTTAAGTCCTTTGACTGTTGACAATTTGCAAATAAGCCTTTATGCATATCAACTTTTTCAATTAAACTTTCTAAGTGTCCAATAAGTCTATAAATCATGTCTAATCACCTCTAAGGCATTAGATCACATTTAATTTAACCGCCATGGTCATATCCATCAAATGGATGGACTCGATTTTTTACAATTAAAAGCTTATTTGTCAGAAATCTCCAAGATTTCATATACCAATGAACTCTAAGTTTATATAAGGGCATATAACATTATAAATCATTGGCATACATACCAAAAGGATTCAAATTCATCTTTGAACTCATATACAACCATGTATATATCAATATATAGTAGTATCTCCAAATATAGAATAATCACCAAAGGGCTCAGAAAGCCCGACATTACATGTTGGTTATTATTTAGTGAAAAAGCTCCAATTTTAAGAAGAATATTTTTTTTATATATTGAATTTAATTTTTAAGTAATTATACTTTTAAAATTGATTTTGTAATTTTTCTATTATGTGTTCATAATACTTAGTGAGATGAGAACATATGATCTATTTAATATTAATTATATTTACCATATTAACTTTTCGATAAAAAAAGAAGAACAATAACTTCATCTTGATTATAGTGAACTTAAAAAGGCTATTTATTAAAAAAAGCATTTGTCACAATAAAAACAACTACTGGTAATCAATTAATATCTTATTTTAAAAGTTAAAAGTACAATATGTTACAAGAGAAAATAATTTCACATATTAATAATTTATAATTTATTTAAATGTAGTCAAAGATGTTGATGTGTATATTTTAGATAAAAGTGCGATTTATGAGTCTTTATATAATATTAGAGAACTTGACATTTTAAATGAAGATGAGACAATCTCCTTCATAATCTTAATTTTAATTGTTACTATTTTGCACTACAAAAAATGTTGGACCCCGAACTTTTCTTGGAAAATAGAAATTATTAAATGAAATGAAATGAGTGTTTTTGTATATGTATTGTCTTATAGATGTTTTTGTTCTTTGAGAAAATTGATGAGAAAAGAATTGATTGGTTTTGATGACTTTGATATTTGAGTAGATTTGTATAGGTTATGAAAGTTAAAGTGAATGAGTTGATTGAAATGAAAGTTGAAAAGCAAGAAATAAATAGTGAAAGTGTGAGATTTTGGAGAATTAAGAAAGTTTGACTTTTTGGGGAGAAATAGTAGAGAGTTGACTTTTTGATTTGGGCTGAATTTGAGAAAATGATCTTCATGAAACTTGTAGCTTCTGTTGA
>JAOSBK010000204.1:14687089-14698171 GCA_027568895.1 Erythroxylum shatona
CTGTCAAGCCATGAAATTTAGGAAGAGAATTAATGAGTAATCCCTTAACTTCAAAATTAACATCAAAATTAGGACAAGCAGAAGTAAATGGGTCAAAATTCACATAAGAAGTTGTTGCTTCCCTAATGGTTCTCCGTCTTTGATTCCCATTATTTTCTCCTACTCTCTCATGCTCCCCATTTCCTCCATTATCACCATTTCTAGGTTGGTTAGCATGAAAGTTAGGATTTTGTATAAAAGTTGGGTTCTCAACCATGATCAATCTTTCTCTCGACTCACTCTCACTAGTTGGATGACTCGACTCCTCTTCCACAACTACCTTATGTCTCCCTTGTTCTTTCCTCTTTTTTCTAATCTTCCTTAGGCATCTCTCAATTTCAGGTTAGAAAGGAACAAGTTTCGCTCTCCAGGGCATGCACAGAAACAATTCAAATGAAAGAAATTGTAACAAAATTTACTCACAAACACACAAAGTCAACTCAAAGGTGAGATGTGAAGGATGCGAGTGTGTAGTGTGTAAAAGTATATATGGAAATGTGTATGTATGGAAGAATGCTAAGTATGAAAAATCCAATTATGAAAGTATGCTTTTGTTTGTGTTTTCAAAATTATGTTATGCAAAGAAAGATTAAAAACTTATACCATTAACAAGTATGAAATAAAACTATCCAAAATGAAATCTAAAAGAAAAGGTTCCTATTATCAACGATAGACAAAGATGACAACGGCTAACCTAAAGAAAATCAATTGCTTGGTTCCCCGGCAACGACGCCATTTTGATCGGTGGTTTGTCTTTGGGTTATTCCCTTAGAAACCAAATCAAAAATTTAATTCCAAGGATTACAATATAGAGTGCAACCTCAGGTCATCTTACTTAATCGGAACCTAGTGCAATGGATCTAAGCTAGCCTAATTATCATGAAATGCAAACTAAATTAGTTAGGACGAGGTTTTGGATCTTTGAGAAAACTCACTAAATTGAGTTAATTGAAAGCAAAGTATATAAAAAGATATTTTTGGATTCCCTTATAGGATGATGGCAAATGAGGGTTCAATGAAATAACAGTACGGGGTAATATGTTCACGTATAATGACTCCGAATGTTGGGCTCCAAAAACGGGGGCCAACATAAACAATTGAACAAAAGAAGCAAAATGACATTGTTTTGCTTTAATTTTATGTCTTTTATCACCTCTCCCTCTCTGCCTCTACTCTCTCTTATCCCAGCCTCACTGTCTCACATCTCTTACTCACTAGTCATCGTGTCTTTGCGCACTCACCACCATGTCACTAGTCGCCAGTAGCTGCCTTATCACCATGCCACAAATCACCAGGCTCAACAGTCACCCCTGCACCCTTTGTCATGCACCAACCATTGTATTAGGGTACTCTCTCTATACTCAAATTTAGTTTTCTCGTATTATTCATATTCATAAACAATTGAACATGTTTGACTGTTTGGAGAGAATTATGAAGTTGTGGTTGACTAGTTATGATTTGACTAAGGAGTTGTGTTTTGTTGGTTTGGTGATGTAACTAATCTACAATTTTGATTTCTGATAATGGCATAATGCATATTAAGAGCTAGAGCTATATAATATAGTAATAAGATGAAGTGACGCAATCTAATTTAAAGCATTTTTCCCACATTTTGCTTATTATCTGTTTGATTGTCCACTTACATAGTTGCTTTACAATCATCTTTATCTTTATCAATACATTGCATATCTTTGATATGTCCTTAAGATGTCCTCCTTCAACTTAACAAAAAAAATGTTTTAACGAGTGCTTTAATTTTGATGATTAATATAATCACTTTTTTGTGATTAGAAAAGAATTCATAGAATCACTTTAACAAAGCTTACCTTAAAGGGTATATAGTAAACATAACACAAATCACTTCTTTAAAGCGATTAATTAAGGAAGGTTTCAAGAATTGACATTATTAGATTCAATTCGATTTTTAAAATAGATGTTTGTCTTTGTAATTATGTCCTTCAATCTGGACTTACTCAATCTGATAATCCTTCAACACACCTTTGCTTCATCCACTAATGCTATCATTCCTTGCTACGCGTCCAAAATAAATTCATAGCATTCAAATTTACACTTAATTGGTGCCAACTTTAAGGTTAATGCATTATGATCTTTAATACTGAAGTAACTTCATTTTTTGATTTCATTAACCAAACCCTAATAGTACAAGTATAATCATCTATGAATGAAACAAACTTGGATGCACCACTTAAAAACCACATAAGGGTGTCTATACATCAAAGTGAATTCTCATATATGGTATTTAACTTTTGTTCATACTTTGGTAGAATGAAAAATGATAAATTTTCACTAGTTGACAAACATGACACTTGAGTTAGATGCTTGATAAAATAAGTGTCTTGCTTCTTAAGAAGTTGTTCTCTTTTTGCAAGATTCCTTTCTTATTTCTTATACATAGAGTTAAATTAATATATGCTTTTAACACCATAGAAGCCACAAGATAATTTAACCTCAAAATTTTGTATTGTGATTGTTTCTGACCTCAAACATTTATATGTTAGTTGTTCCTAACCTTAAGCATTTATATGTTGATTATTTCATATGAATAAACATATTCCTTTAGTAGAGACTTCTAATTCAGTACCAAAGATATAAGTGGAAACTTCTAATCCCATACTAAGTGAAGATAGAAGTTCAACTTGAACTTAATTGAAAAGTGAAGTTTGAAATCGCTTCAATAAGACTAGATTAGTAGAAAAAGGTGAATATAAATATTGTCAAAAGATTTTAGTCAGTAGTTTAATAGGTGCAACCTCTCATTTAAAAGACATGTGGATTTCTGTAGTAGAAGGAATGAGATGACCATAACACCTTATGACAACATCAAATCAAGGTTTTTGATGGCTTCTATGATAATTGGCAATCAACATCTACTATCTATGGTGATACCAGAAGATTCAGGATGTTTTGTAACTCATTACAACCAGACTTCAAGGTTCTAAGTTGGAATATATTGAAGAAGGATATTATGAAGACATACAAGGATAAGAAGAAAGAGGTTTTAAGAGCATTGTCAAGTAATAAAGGACTTCTTGTCATTACGTCAAACATATAGACAACCAATAACCAAAAGAAAGGTTTTATGGCTGTGACAAACAATATGTTGACAATGATTGGACTTTACACAATAAAATTTTGAGGTAAGTTATTCTTTAATATTATTATTATTATTTACTTTTTTATTATATTATGGATTTATGATTGATGTTGGTAATATTTGTATATGATAGGTTCATTTACGTGTCAGCATCATATACAAATGAAAGGTTGGCAATTGTGTTGGGAAACTATTTGATGAATTTTAAAATCAACAGTAAATTATCCACTATCATAGTCGACAATTGTAGCACGAATGATGCTATTATTGAAAAGTTAGAGAATAAGATATGTTGAGCAAGTTTTATAACCAATAAAACCCTCAATACACCGCAAGTATATGGATTGTATCTTGTAGTCTATAAGATTATCATTCCCACGAGGATTATGCAAGGTTAACTAATTTCAACCTAACTTTGTATAAGCTATTCAAAATGTGATTTGAATAAAAATAAATAATAGAATCTGAAACAATTAAGAAAACAATGCAAACAAATCAAGTATCTAATGAAACAGTGAGCTGCAAAATTAATTTAAGATTTTGATCAAGATTTAATACTTAGAATTTATTCTTTCTTTATTTTGTTTCTTTAACAATTGTTGATCCAATTATGTGTTTGATCCTAGATTTGTTAAGGTATTGATTACTCTCTCAAGACCTAATCAATTAACCTAATTGAATTCGAAATTTTCAAATTTGCAACCTCTCGATTCGCAAAACATTCTGAGTATGAAGATGTTACTTTTGGATTGTCCATCTAGATGAAACTCAACCTTATAGATGTTAGAGTTGACAGTCCAATATGCTGATGTGTTTACTAGGTTTAGACAAAGAGACTATTGGTACACTTATATGTTTACAAAGGAGAAATGGGTGTTGATTATAGAACTTTGTGCAAAGTTGGAATTATTATATAATGTGAATGAATTGTTCTCAGGAAAAAAAATATCCAACTTTGCACTGTTGCTTTAGCACTATGTGTAAATAAAGAATTCTTAATCTATTTGGATGTTTGATTCCAACAAGGTTATTCTGATTATAGTAGAGTAGATGATGGAAAAGTTGAATTCTTATTGATCTATGGTTAGACATATTGTTGTAGCGTTATATGTGCTAGACCCGAGATATAAAATGGAAGGGGTTTACTTTTATTTATAATGCATTGCATCATGATTAAGCTAAAGAGCATGTAGATGTCATTAAACAATCTTGGTATGAATTGTTTAATGATTATCAACTCAGAATGGACAAAATTCATGATTGAGATTGAAGTAGCTCAGGTTGTTCAACTTCAACTTTAGTTTTAGGTTTAGGCTCATCTTCTAAAAGCAATTTGTTACTTTCACTTTCAAAATTTATGAAAGAAAAAGGGGCTAGAACTTTGTACAATATGATAGAATTCGATAAATATTATACCAAAGATTGTGTTGATGAAGTTGAAGATATGCAATATGATGTGTTATTATGATAGAAGAGTTGTGGAAATAATTTTCTAATCATGCAAGTGATTGCACAAAACTTATTGGCAATTACATCATCCACCATTACTTCAGAGTTTGCTTTTAATATTAGTGGTCGGTTTGTTAGTCCTCATCCTCATACTATAGAAGCCTTTATGTGTGCTCGAAGTTGGTTAGATGATAAAGATATTAAAGGTGAATTCCTTTCTTTTTGATATATCAATTTTGTCTATTTTTGTAGGGTTAATTATTAAAAAAAAGCTCAAACTTTCATCATTTTTTAATTATAACCTGAACTTTAAAAATTAGCAATAAAGTGCCCAAACTTTCAATTTTTTCAATTCTAGCTCAAACTTTAAAAGTGGCAATAAAATGCTCAAATTTTCAATTTTCTTCAATTCTAGCCCAATATTATATGTTGTTCTCCCGATGCCTTCAATTATTTGTTTTCTCTTTATTCTTTTGATGCTTCAAATTACTCTCACATTATTGTATACTGCATCAGTAAGTTCTTCATTTTTAGTTCATTCTCCTTATGTTCTTTGTATAGGGCCATTGGGGTTGCTTAATCTGAAAATGGAAGGTTGAGGGCTTCAAGAAAACAAACTGAAAATGAAGGGGAAAACTGAACTCAAAATGTAAGGTTGTCGAGCCTGTGTAATATAATTTAGGTCAATTTTAAATAACGACGTCATTTTAATTATGTAATTAAATGTCGTCGAGCCTGCGTAATATGTTTTAGGTCAACGATGTCATTTTAATTATGTAATTAAATGACGTAATTTTATTAATCTTCATTTGTTATGTTAATTTTGACTTACGTATATTAATAGTTAAGGTTTCTGAAACACGTGGCAAGTCACGTCAATAAACATAATGGAAACACTAGCATCAGCTAAAATTGAAAAAAATTGAAAATTTGAGCATTTTATTGTTATTTTTTAAAATTTGGGCTAGAATTGAAAAAACTGAAAGCTTAGGCATTTTATTGCTATTTTTTAAAATTTGAACTATAATTAAAAAATTGACAAAATTTTGGGTTTTTTGGTAATTAACCTTTTTTATTTTATCTTACCTAATATTGTTTTTTTAATTTTCCCTTAATACAACCACAAGTATTAATGTGGAGGTAACTAATCACATTCATCGATCAAGTGAACATTATTTTGATAAAATATTTGAAGAAGAAGGTATATGTGACTATTTATTAATTACTACCATGTCCTTTACATTTCTTTAATTTTAATATTACGTTACTAAATATAATGTTTGTGCATACATATGAAGTGATGCAAATTATTAATGATCCAGACTATAGCGATAAACTGCTCTCTCACTCTAGCCTCTTCAGTCTCCAGTTTTCTTCATGATTTTACCTTGATTTTTTGTAAATTGTATCATTTTTGTAAAATGACTTTTATAATCATTTGTGTACAATTAAGACTACTATAATTAATGAATTTGGTTTTATCCTTTCTCTCTTTTATTAATTAATTATTTATTTAAGTGAAATTTCTTATAAGCTTCCTTATAACTTTTTTTAACTCAAAATAAACATTCTAAAAAAATATCCCAAATGTTAAAAATAGGTCAATTTCACAATGAAAAATATGCATAACTAAAATTTAAAAAAAATTCAAAAATTGGAAAAAGATAAATAGAGAATGAAAATAAAAATAATATAAATGACAAAATGGAAAGTGTGAAAATGTGAAAATGTAAGTTTTTTTTTCATTTCCCATAATCATATCCTCCATTCTTAATCAATTTGGTTTCATCTTATTTATTTTTATCAATATATGTAAATTTTATATATTCATTATAAAATCTCAAATTTTAATAAATTAAAATTTGCAACTATAATTAATTGAATTGTTCAAATCAATTATAATATTTATCATTCATTTCCTATAATCATATACTCCAACATTAATGAATTTGGTATATTCATTTTATCAATATATGTAAATTTAAATATATTTATTCATTATAAAAATTCAAATTTTCTTAATCAATTGAAATTTGTAATTATAATTAATTGAATCAACCACTTCAATTATAATCTTTTTTCTTTTACTTTCTACAATCATATCCTCCTTTATTGATGAATTTTGTTTCATCTTATTTATTTTTATTAATATATTTAAGTTTTTATAAATTTATTCATTAAAAAATCTCAAAATTTTCTAATCAATTGAAATGCGTAACTATAATTAACTGAATTGGTAACATCAATTATAATATTTTTCTTTCATTTCTATAATCATATCCTCTTTCGTTAATGAATTAGGTTTCATCTTATTCATTTTATCAATATATGTAAGTTTTTATAAATTTATTCATTATAAAATCTTCAATTTCTTAATCAATTGAAATTTGTAATTATAATTAATTGAATTGATCACTTCAATTATAATCTTTTTCTTTTATTTCCTATAATCATATTCTCTTTCATTAATGAATATGGTTTCATCTTATTCATTTTATCACTATATATAAGTTTTTATACATTTATTCATTACAAAATCTAAAATTCTATAATTTTATTAATCAACTAAAAATTTTAACTTAAATTAATTGAATTAATGACTTTAATTTTAATCTTTTTGTCTATTTAATTTTGATATTTTCTCTCATTGTCTATAATTTTATCCTTAATTATTAATTAATTTAATTTTAAAATTAAATTAAAAAATTAAAAATGGCCGACCTGAGCCTGATCTGGCCAGAACCTCGGCCATGCTCATGCTTGCATTTAATGTATATAGACGTGCTCATGCTTGCTTTTAGATAGTTGTTGGCCACACTAAGGATACCTGGACTTCACCTCCATTTCTCCTTTTTTTTTAGTTACATTAGGTATCTCAGCTTAGCCGGACTAATCCTAAGCCTCTAAGACCCCACCCCAAGAATCCTAAATGATGTAAATCTGGAGCTCCAAGATCTCTCAGGTTTCTACGTAGCCTATACACTTTTGCGCACAAGGAGTCTTCACATACTTAATTGTTTAGCTGATGATTGATCACTGGCCTCACCCTGCTCAGCATCAGGTTCCCATCAGCCCTCAGGTTTCTTAGTAGCTCCAACTCCCACACTGTCGTCGGAAGCGAAGCGTCCGTAATGTATATAGACGTGGTCATTTAACGTTTATAGACGTGGTCATGCTCGCTTTTAGATAGTTGTTGGCCACACCAAGGATACCTGGACTTCACCTCCATTGCTCATTTAATGTATATAAACAAGCTCTTCTAGATCGACTATGTCAATAAAAATGTTTGATATTGGCTAAAAGTATATTTTGAACCTTAACATTTACAATATAATACAACTTGAATTCTAATGTTTTGAAGCTTTCAAATTGAAACCTTATCATTTTTAAAACATTTAAAATAGACTCTAAAAAGATGAAAATTTTGAAAACATTTTTTATAATTTTATATAGAAAATGGACCCTATTGTTGCGTAATTAACTTTTTAAATTAATTAGCAAGTGGGTCCTACAATCACATGACAGTGAAGTTGTTGCTTATATATTTTAGAAAGTGGGTCCCACTTATCCACTTTTTATTTAAAAATAAAAATAATGTTACATTAACATTGATGTGGCGTTTAACTGATAAGAAGTTAACTCTGTTAAATGTTTCATCTATTTAGGGTTTATTTTAAATGTTTTGAAAATGTTAGGTTTAATTTGAACGCTTCAAAACGTTAGAGTTTGTTCTATATTCTGCTGCAAACATTGAGGTTCAAAATGAACTTTTATCCTATTTTTATTTCATTTAATATGTTTATTGTAAAAAAGTTCTTAGTTATTAATAAGTCATTCTTAATGTTTTATAGGCCCTGACGAAGTAAAAAAAAGTCTCAATAAATCAACAATATACAAACATGTAAATTTTAAAAGCATATTTTTATTTATTAAATTTTAATATCATACATAAGGGATTCAATTTAAAGTCTACATACTCAATAAAATATTAAATGACCATAACATCAGCTAATATTATCTTACGAGAAACAAAAATAAATACAATATCATTTAATATTAAAGTTTTGATTTAAAATGCTAATATAGTGTTCATGTCAATGATAAATTACAAATTAAATATAGTATATTCAAATATTTAGCAAGTTAAAAATACTTAAAATTTTTAAAACTTTATCTTTAAATTATTACGTAGAACTCAAAAGTCAGAACTGCAATTTGCGGCAAAAGGGTTAGAATATCTTATATTGATGGGCATAAAAAATTAGAGTGTAAGATGCTTCAAATGATAAGTATAAGAAGACGTTAGCCTTGACAGCCGAAAAGATTACTTAGCAATATGAGAATGGTGGGCACTACTTATTAACATTTATGTCAATATTACAACTCTTTGACTTAGCTCGCTATAATTGGATGACGGGGGGGGGGGGGGGGGTTAATAGAAGAATTTCTGAAATTTGTAGTTTTAGTATTTATTTTTATTTTAAAATATTAATTTTAGACGTAAAATTTGTAGCACATGCATCGCTAGCATGATAAAAGCATTTATTTCATGACTCATCATGTTGATATTAATAACAAGAGTTAAATAGTAAGTTATTTTTATAAAAAAAAAAAAATTAGAATATTTTAACATCACTTTTTAAAAATAAAAATAAAAACTAAAACCATAGGTCCAAGTCGTCAGGTCAATCATTTGAGGGTAATTTTCTGGAGAACCAAGTATAATATTATCAAACTTTATCTTTGAGGAGGAAAGGTACTACAAGAAGACAGTCTGGAGGAAAGATCAGAGAGGATAAATCATATATATGCCTTCGTAATCCTTGTTGCTGTTTTTGTAATTGTCTCAGGTTCATGTGCATAGATTTGGATGGAAATGGCGTTATCACACGTAATGAGATGCAATTCTTTTATGAGGAGCAGTTGCATCGCATGGAATGCATAGCTTAGGAGCCTGCGCTTTTTGAAGATATACTTTGCCAGATAATTGACATGATAGGACCAGAGGTTTGTCATTAGCCATTTTGTAATTTTGCTTGCATTTCCATACTTCCTTGCTGTTTTTAAATTACACTTGGAGGCATATTCATGAGAAGAAAGGACTTTTGGCACCCATCTCCAATTTATGCTTCCAGACATGTTTATGTACATAGCTAAATGTTTGCGAGAATTTATTGTATCACAATATGTTTTCTGTGGACATATAATGTTTAATTTTGACATATTGATGATAGTGTTAAGGCTTAGTTGTGGGACAAGTAATCAATTAATGGATTTAGATATTACATAAGCTGAATCCAGCTATTAGGTATTTATCTTCTACAACATTGCTTAAGATTCACCATCTTATGGAATGTTTTGTGTTTTTGACTGCTGGAGTTTTCTGCACGCAGAATGATAGCTACATCGCACTACGGGATCTGAAAGGCTGTAAACTTTCAGGAAATGTTTTCAATATTCTTTTCAACCTTAATAAATTTATGGCCTTTGAAACTCGCTATCCTTTTCTGATTATGCATATGCTCAATTACATGTTTGATGAAATTGTTCTTGTAACCTTGTACTTGGTACTATTTTTAATAAATCATTTATGACACTGTAACAAAACAGGACCGTGAGAATCCAACATTGACAGAATGGGATTGTTTTGCCCATAGAGAATACATTAGGCTTTGGATGGAAGATGTTGAAGATGCCTCAAATGGAAGTGCAGAAATTTGGGTTGAGTCACTCGAGGCCAAATTCAGAGTACAATTATGAAAGCAACTTAAGCTTTTATAATTCTTCCCGAGCTGGTGGTTGGGTCATTGATAATTCTTTTTCAATGGCCCGCACTATTTTTATCCTATGTAAGTTATAAACTGATGTATACCTTTTAATATGGAACTTTGGTTCAGTTTTATAGACTACGATGCATGCTTTCCATTGATGTCAATTTTACTCTCTAGGAAAATGTGGCAGAGAGTTGAGGATGTGCAACGAGTGTCCCATTTGATAGTTATGGCTATGTGGAAGAGTAGAAATCTCTGTAGAGCCAACAGTAGAACAGCCATCATTGCTGCTGTTAGATTTGTCAGTTTATATACAAATCTCTGCAGAACCAACAGTAGGACGGCCATCGTTGCTGCTCTTGGATTTTTCAGTTTATTTATTTATTGCTCATCCACCTTTGGTATCAATTTTACTTGACAGTAGAGCATGGATTCTAAAACCATAACTGGACATCATCAAATCGTAATGAGCCTAAAATATGGTTACAAATCTTATTTAGTATGTTGCTTTAATTTGCTTAATTGAGGTTGTAATATAGAAGTATACTAATGACAATCTCTGCACTATGAAGTTATCTCTATTTTTTTGGTTCTATTTCTGAATGTTGCAGCCCATTTCATGTAGCGACCTGGACTTTGCGTACCGGGTGGGTTTCCCGCGCACCTCAAGAGGCCCGCGACCGCTACTGTAGAGCCCGGCCTCTACCG
>JAOSBK010000204.1:14710065-14745515 GCA_027568895.1 Erythroxylum shatona
AAAAGCATGAAAGCATTTGATAAAATGATTTGAGCATGATTATGTGCTTCTGTTTGGGCGAGAGTGGAACCATTCTGCGTGCACGTCGACAAGAGCCTTCTCCCGGCTGCCCGTTTGTGGCATATGAGCTCTGAAAATGGACTCATTCTGTTCAGGGTGTAAACTTCGGTTTCTCCCTTCTGTTTCCTTGGAACCCTCAAGCCATTTGTTTGTACATTTCATCTTTGCATAGTCATGAATAGTGTAAAATTGAGCATTATGTGATGATATTTTGAACTATGAGTTAACTTTGTGAATTTGTTGAAAATTTGAGAACTATGTGCTTTATAAAAGCCTAAAGTTCAAAATGTGAAAAAAGCCTCTAGCTCACTATGTATAATGAGCCTTGTATTTCCAGCGGATAAGGGACAGTTATTAATGAGTCCGATATCCACAAACGATACGAGACAGTGAAAAAGGCACTCGGACACAACCAAGGTTTTAAAAATCGAATTGAACCATTTGGTCCGACCAAAAAAAATGTGAACCGATCAGTGGTCCAGTTCGGTTTCACCTAAGAACCTTTATGTAAAAATCGGCCAATTTAACTTTTTTCGGTCGGATCGAATGGTCTGGTCTGGTTTTTAAAAGCTTGGTCACAACAAAGTAATAAATGAAAATTAGTCTCATGAACATTGCACATACAATTTAATATGCATTATATGAATGATTGAAATGAATTGTATGAACCATTATGAATGTAAAAAGTGAATAAGTAAACAAAGTGTTAAATGATGCTTTTTGATAATTGATGAAAAATATGCATTATATGATGAAATGAATTGTTTGTGAACTTGAAACATGAACTTTATGTGTTATGTTATAAGTGAGCCATCAATAATGGGTAGCTCATTAAGTTCGCAAAACTTATTAAAATTGCAACGTTGACTTTTCAGGTGCGAGAAAGCGGACTTAGCCTCTAAAGCAACTTAGAAGAGATCTAGTACTGCTTTTGGATAGAAGAAATGGCTCAAAGGTCGATCAATTGAGACTGAATGATTTAAATAGAATTTTGTATAATTCCTCCTTCATGTAGCATATAACATATTTTGTAATAGAGCTGTAAATTCTTATAGTTCTTTGATATTATATATAAGGATGGAGTATGTAATGCTACTATGTATATTTGATTTTATAAAATGAAAATGAGAAATTGGGTTTTTAAAGATTGTGATATCTATGTTTTAATGATGATGCCATTGGAAGTGAATGTGACTGTTCTAGGGCACTACTTCTACCGAGCATGAGGTTGAATGTCTGAAGGACGTATAGATACAAATATTTGATGGGAGTGGGATGCCATAAGAGTGGACAGAGGTAGTTGAGGAAGAACTAGCGGAGGAACCTAATAAGGAAACTGTTGATGAATCATTAGTAACACCTTAAGTACATAGACTCTAAGACAAACTGCTTTAATTAATCAACGATTCAGGTAATTTTGTTATCCCTTATTTTATTAATAGTTTGTCATTAAAAAGGGCATTATTGCAGTTAATTGGTTTAACTAATTTAATACATTATGTCCTTATGATTATCTTATAATACATAACTTATTTATTACTTCTTTGAATCAAGATTGCCTCTCTTCTTACATTTTTTTATAATAAATTTTAAGATTTTTGGAAAATATACGACTATGTATTGCTTCTTTAATTCAAATCTTTTTTATAGTAAATTTGAACACGCCAGAAAAAAGAGTTTAAGGGACAAAAAAAGGATGTGAAATTTGAACGAGTATTGGTCTAAAATCTAAATGGGTCAGTCTGCGTCCTTGGATCTCGCTCACATGTTAAAAGTATTACCTAAACTATTATTAAGAATCAGATCATGATATTAATTTTTGTGACTGAACAAAATTATGAGAAAGTGAAAGGCCAACCAAGTCGCAAACCAATGTTATTTCTTTTTTTAATTTAAAAAAGAAAACAACAGAGATAAAGGAAAGAACTAAAGAGAAACATTCCACTCAGAGAGCTCTCAGCCGGTAGCGAGAGTGAGAGATCTGAGTTTGGGGTGACCGAGTTGGGTAACGTCGCGTCGATGTACTATCTATTAGCTCTTCGTAACGCATTAATTGCCAGATTTCATCCTGACCTCCTTCTCCTTACTCTCTCTCACTCTCTTTCTCTTTGTGCGAGTTTTGGAAGCCCAAATCTCATCTGAAGCGGCCCTAGGACTAAAACTGGACCCTTTTTCTCAGCTAGCGTTGCATTGAATCGCTACTTTCCTATTTCTGGGTAATACAGGGTTTGCAAAAGCAAAGTGAAAGATTTATTCGCCGGGAACAATTTCTTGAAGCAAATGGAGTCCTTAGGGTGAGATAGTTCTTCAGTTGGGAAGTGGGTTTTCCATTTGGTTCAAACGGTACTTTTCGTCTATCTTCAACTTTTTCCATTTCGTTGCTTTTTCTTGTTGTTAATTGGTAATAAACGTTGGGATTTCGACCAAACATTGTTAGGTTTGAGCTTAGGCTATGAAGACAAAATCTTTACCTGTTTTGCTTTTCTGTTCCTTGTTAAAGGTTTCATTTTTGTTATGATGGTTCAGTTACTCGCGGGGTTGAGCTTTGTGAAGCTTTATTGAAGGGTCTTGAGACCAAAGGTCGGTTTGCCTGAAGTGCGTTCCTTACTTGAAACTTGGGAAAAATGGATGGAATTTGGGCAATTTTGACGCAAGCTAGTGATTGTTGTAATCTATAGTGGTTTGTCTACTGAATTGAACTCTTCCTGCAAGATATGATTTGGATTCCGTGAAAGATTTTAACTTGATTGTAGCTGGAGAGGATTGAATGGGAAAAAACCTCAAAATTTATTGTATTTCTCAATACTGGGTGAAGCCCTGGACATTTTAAGTTCTTGAATGGTGTACGTATTTGTTATTGAGTATGCTCAACAATGATGCAAAAGTCTTTGTAGCTTAGGCTAGCTGAGAGAAATTGGAAGAGAGAAATAGAGAAAAAGAGACTGACATAGTGAGGAAATGGAAGACTTTTCAAAGTATGCCCACAGTCCTGTTCACTTGGCAGTTGCACAACGGGATTATGCAACTCTCAGACGCATTGTTGCATCCCTCCCACGGCTTGCCAAGGCTGGTGAAGTTAATACTGAAGAACAGTCTCTTGCAGCTGAGCAGCAGGCTGATGCTGTCTCTGGTGTTATTGATCGCCGAGATGTTCCAGGCCGTGAGACTCCATTGCACCTTGCAGTCAAATTGCGGGACCCTGTATCTGCAGAAATTTTGATGGCAGCCGGTGCAGATTGGAGTCTTCAGAATGAAAATGGTTGGAGTGCTCTTCAAGAAGCTGTTTGCACAAGAGAGGAGTCTATTGCCATGATAATTGCACGGCATTATCAGCCCCTTGCATGGGCAAAATGGTGTCGTCGTCTCCCAAGAATAGTTGCTTCAGCAGATCGTATTCGAGATTTTTATATGGAGATAACATTTCATTTTGAAAGTTCAGTAATACCATTTATTGGACGCATTGCCCCATCAGATACTTACCGTATTTGGAAGCGTGGTTCTAACCTTCGTGCTGATATGACCCTTGCTGGGTTTGATGGGTTTCGGATCCAGAGATCGGATCAAACTTTTCTTTTTCTGGGAGAAGGTCACTCTTCAGATGATGGCAGTATATCCTTACCGGCTGGATCTTTGATTGTTCTTGCTCACAAGGAAAAAGAGGTCACAAATGCTTTAGAGGGGGCTGGAGCTCAACCAACAGAAGCAGAAATTGCTCACGAAGTGGCTTTGATGTCTCAAACTAATATGTATAGGCCAGGCATTGATGTCACCCATGCTGAGCTTGTCCCTCATCTAAATTGGAGGCGACAGGAGAAAACGGAGATGGTTGGAAACTGGAAGGCTAAAGTGTATGACATGCTTCATGTGATGGTGAGTGTGAAGTCAAGGAGAGTTCCAGGTGCAATGACTGATGAGGAGCTTTTTGCTGTTGATGATGAAGAGAAGTTGGCAAATGGTGCTGAAAATGATGATTTTGATGATGTGTTGACGGCTGAGGAGCGGAAGCGGTTGGATTCTGCACTTGATATGGGGAACTCAGATGGTTTTTGTGACCATGAAGAACCTGGGGTGGTTGAGTACCATGAAAATGGTTTTGGAGTTTCCTATGAAAATGGTGACTCCAATGGTGCAACCAAGGAGAAGAAGAGTTGGTTTGGTTGGAAAAGCAAAGGTACGAAGAACAGTGGTGATGATCCAGAGGATTCAAAGATCTTGAAAAAATTCTCGAAGTTGGCACCAGATGGCGGCACACAGAGTTCTTCTGAGCATAAAAAATCGTCATCAGAATTGATTAAGGAGGATGTTGCAGATACCAGGAAGGGGAAGGATAAAAGTGCTAAGAAGAAAAAGAAGAAAGGAACGAGCAACGAGTCTAAGGTTGAAAGCGAGTACAAGAAGGGTTTGAGACCCGTCCTTTGGTTGACACCAGATTTTCCCTTAAGAACGGAAGAGCTCCTGCCTCTGCTTGACATCTTAGCCAACAAGGTCAAGGCAATTAGGAGACTTCGGGAGCTTTTGACAACCAAATTACCTCATGGAACATTTCCTGTGAAGGTACTGTGAAATATGTTCTGTTTATTCTATGAACATTCACGTCACACTCTTTTCCTTTATGGTCATCTCGTTCTAACTGTTGGTGTTACGTTTCATCATTCAGAAACAAGCTTTATTTACTATCAGCATAACACTTGGTCTTTTATTCCTTCTAGTCCATTTTTCCTCTCTTTTACCACATCCTTGCGATTGTCAATAACTCTTGTTTTCTGGTTTTCTTTCCCTTCAATTCATTCGTTTTAACATTTTATTTTTGATAGAGAAATATTTGGTTTTGTTTTCATATAACTAGAATTGTATAATTGGTCTCTGTCCATATATTGAATTTCTTTACTGCAGGTTGCAATTCCTATTGTACCAACCATCCGTGTGCTTGTTACTTTCACCAAATTTGAGGAGCTTCAGCCTGTGGAAGAATTTGCAACCCCTCCATCCAGTCCAGCTCAATTCCACGATGCCAAGTCCAAGGAATCAGAGGGCTCATGGATTTCATGGATGAGAGGCAGTCGTGGTGGACAATCAAATGATGGCGATAGTCACCATTACAAGGAAGAGCTTGACCCTTTCCATATTCCATCGGAGTATACATGGATTGATGCCAATGAGAAGAAACGCCGCATGAAAGCCAAGAAAGCCAAGAACAAGAAACACAGGAAACCAACAGCAGCAGGTAGAGGTGGGGATGGAGGAACGCATAATATGGGGGAGGATGTGTTCGAATAATTGGATCCGATACACCGACACACTTTGCAATTTAAATATTCTTTTAAGGATGAAGAAGAGGTAAGGCCTTACCTATCACATCTGACCTTCAATTCCTCTATATGAATCTTACGACGGATGACTCACATGATATGTTTCAGTGGTCACTCCAAATTGTTTAGAAAAGCTGTTGTATTGTTATGGAGAATTTGGGAGAAACAGGACCTCCATTTTCCTTGTCTCTGTTTGATAGTTACTATTATCTTTTCTTTTTCTTAGAAGTTGATTTTTTGTATCTAAGTCTCTACATATCATGCTTAAATTTTCGTGGTTGGCACTCTTTATTTTTCTACCCCGATTGTTACAAAAGAGAGATGCTTTTGACTTTCCTTAGATGTCCGTACATATATGTTTTTTGATCTGTTAGAGGGACTAGTGATTGTAACAATTGGAGCTCAACCTTAGAATTGTATTTGTACTTTTAATATTTTTTATTGATGTTCTGATGTGTATCGTTTGTGAGCTGAAATTCGCCAAGAGTTAATAACCCAGAAAACGAACAGAGTTTGTAATCCCATTCAATTAGACATTATATATACACTCAACTGTACATAAAGCTATACTTTGCATGCATCAAGATGATGTACAAGTGGACTATCATACAAGACTTTGAACATTTATTTACAGATAATTACTCCCCGTATGTGGGTATCTACTTCAACTCTACCAGAATCGATCTTTGTTCACACTCAAGTAACCGGCCATTACTTTCCCTCCAGTATTCCTCATCCCATCTATTAGAAAACACCATGTTGAACCCAATGCTCCGATGAAATAGTCGGCTTCTGTTGCCATTAGGAAATTAACAAGGGGGTAGTTTGTACTGGTCTGTCTACCCAGACTCTTTTCGTATGTTGCCATTGTTATGTTTCCAACCTGGCGACTCACATTTGTGTAGTAAAAGTTCCAGCTGACGTGTAGTTTTGATTTATCAATCACTTCCTGAGAATACATGGAATCAACATGATGAAGAAAGGTAAATGAATCATCATGAAAACCACTAACCTGCATTTCAGTTGACAGCCATATGCTATTGAGATGTGGAAATCTGAGTCTGACTCGGTCTGCGAGACTCATATAAACTTCAAATTCCACCACCTTCATTTCGCATGCTTTATCACCCATTCTTACATGCATGCTTAATAATGGCCTAGGAATCCATGGTTTTTGACTTGACCACACGTATTGCTCAATATCTGATCTTGGCCTGATACCAACTTCCTGTTAAACAAGGGTCCCTTCAGTGAAGTAAATTTCTCTAGCACTACTATGTCCTTACATTAAATAATAGAGGAAACAAACAAGGAGAGGCAGTTGAGACGGGGGAAACCTTCGGCCATTCTCCTCTTAGACTTGTAAGAACTATCTTCGCAGCTTCTTTTCCAAACGCAGCATTTCGAGCAACATTCATCAAGTCACATGTATACTCCGTCTGAAATCTCATTAAGTAGCGTATTGCCTGAAATTAATCTAAGGTAAATATTACTAGTTCCATTAATCCTACTGGTATTTGGAGAAACTTAAAGGGTCTTATATCGATACAATAACCTGCATTTCTTAACAGAAAACATGAACAAATGTAGCTTAAATCAGCAACCACAGAGCCCTGCGGTTGCCAAATCATCAAAAGTTGTCATTTCTGGTGAAAATAGCAATACTTGGTTAATCCTTTGTTTTATCCAGATGCACAAGTTTCAAGCCTCATATGTCAATTTGAAACAACAATAAATGCAGATAAATCATATGAAGGAAATTCAATTTTAACCTGTGCTCTCCACCACCTACGATCCATCTTCCGGTGAAAAGCAACTAAACTGCCATTTATTTCTGTTGTTGGCTGCAAGTAACTCCATGGATCACCCCATATCCTGCATCACAACCATATGACAGCATCAACGAAAAACCTCCAAGATCAAATATGCCAAGGGCACCCTCACTTGCCTAGGAGCATGGCCCGCCCATATTTCTTTTGAGGTGTAGTTGTTTTTCCCGGTGATGGTCCCATTTTCCCATGCTTCTTTATTGTCTACAAGCTCAAAGGCACGGTCTCGACATTCCTGGGATGTCTCAGGAAAAAAGTAGCATGACCAACTTGACCGTGAAGAGCCTACACAAATTTGATCATAATTTTTATGTTAATTGAAAATGTTGCAACTTTTTATCTCACCATTTTCATTTTCATTTGTACCTTTGCAACCATCATGATCAGCACGATTATATTGACCTGTGACAAGGACTCTTTTCTCTTTCATTGCAATAGCAAGAAGTCCACACATTCCAGCTAATTGGGCTCCAATACCGAAGCCAGGAAGTATCTCCCAATCTGAAAGAAGAAATCTTATACTGGGATCCCTGCAGTTCAAAGGATGCTGATGGATCCATATGTCTCGTTGTACTTTCCGTGTTAAAGGATAATTTTCTTCATCTGATCCAACTACCTGTAGGGAAATAACCAACAAGCTCATAGTTGGCAAGAATTTCTACTAATCTTACTGTAATTGAATGGTGAAATGTTTATTGATCAATGCTGGTTCTTCTGCAAAAATAATAAGAGAAGCACTTCATGTGTAAGTCAACCCTATAGTCCAACTGTGCGTGTCCCAGAAACATACCCAGGGTGGATAAGCACCTTCAGAAATGGTTTGACGTCTAAAGTAAGTACGTTGAGAGTTAGGCATTGATGCTGGGTGCATGTCTAATACTCCCTTCCAGATTGTCCAAGGGGGTAAGCTTTCATTTTCAGAATGCTTATCAAGACGAGCATTAGTTTGTGCTAATAATTTACAGTTCTCCAAATGAGGTGCATAAGGCACGGTGGATTTGCTCAGTCCAACATTTTGGAAGAAATCATTTTCTAATTCCACTGATTTGGATAATAGTGCACTCCAAGCTGAATACAACAGTGATACTCTCTCATCATCAAATCCCTTCTCATTTTTTTGAGAGTCCAGCCGTCTTTCTGTTTCTTTTGGCCTGATTTTGCAATCTGTACTTCTAACATCTGCAATCCATCAAAAATACAAAAAATTCTGACAGGGGACAACATTAATATGGAAGAATTAATTTCACGCAAATCTATGATTAGCCCATATTTGCTCAAACTTAGGAGTATGCTTGAAGCCAATCTTCAAAACACACAAAGGAATCAACTTCAGTGCTTTGCTTCTCCACAAAGACTAAGAACACTTGAATACTATAATGATACATGAAACGTCAATATTACTTTTCAAGAATAGGGTCAAAAACAGAAGAGGGTAGAACACTTGAATACTATAATGATCCATGAAACGTCAATATTACTTTTCAAGAATAGGGTCAAAAACAGAAGAGGGTATTATTGGCTTCCAATATAAGCATTATAAAGAGTCAAATGGATAAAAGATGATTCGCCAGTAAAAAGTCTACAAAGATAAAATAAAAGCATTAACCAAGTCACTTAAAGACATCTTGTTTCATCAAGGATACACCCTTTAACAGTTCTTACCATTACTTTTTCGTACATGGAATTCTATGCCTCTCTTCATGAACAAGAAGTTACATCTGATGAACTTGGAAAAAACTACAATATTTTATACTAAATACGTTTGCTCTAAATTCCAAGAACTCCCAAAACCAGATATATACAATCACATATTTTCTTATGTTTTAATCTGAGAAAATGATTAAATTTCCTAGAAAAGTATCCCGTAATTGAGTGTATCAAGCGGAGCACAAGGAGAAGCAAACAGGAAATTACTTGGATTCAGAAAGACCAAAATAAACAAGTTGATACAAGAACAGTCAGGACAGAAATCTACTCACTGAGAATTGCAGAAGTTGAATTCCATGGTGAAGTCAATTGTGAAACGGCCGAAAACGAAATCCCACCAAATTCAGAAGCTCCAGACGAAGTAAGAACAGCCAAGAGCAAAGAGGTTAGACATACTCCAGAGAGAAAACCAACCACACAAATTTGGCACGGAAATGAAGTTCCCATTTGCAGAGCTCTCTGTGACACCACTCTTTCAAGCGACTTCTGGCTCAAAGGATCCATACCCAAATTGGTGTAAATTACCACATAAAGAAGCTGACGAAAGAGCTCTTGATAGGTTCTTGTCCTCTGGTTTTTATGGCATGAATCCAACCAACCCACAACAACAGTCACATAAAAGTTTACCTCCGGTCTATACACGTAAATGGCAATTCCTTTTACCTTTATCAATAACTTCAGGATGGGCTTATCTAAAAGCACTCCAAAGAAGAAACAAAATCACTTTATCGCCACTCTCAAGTCCCTACCATTCATTTTCATTTCCTTACAAGTTTGTATATATATATACACACACTGTGGTCCACTCCAATGACCCTTACGACTGCAAACAAATAAGAATCCTGTTTAAAACAAAAGAAATAAAGAAAAACCCCAAACAAATGACGAACAGAACTAAAGTGGGAAAAAAGAGATGCTGGTGGGTGGATGGAGATTAAACGATATCCAGATAAGAAAACCAGTCAAAAGGAATGAATCGAAACAGCAGCAGACGAAGGACAGCACTAGATGGTGCGTCTGCTATCCCAAAAGAGAAAACGCAAATGATAATAAACTAAAATCTTTGTGATCAAGGTTATGGGTAGAAAAGAGAACTCCACCGCCAAATGTTTTAAATAGATAATCGCAAGAACAAAATCAAAAACTAATGATGTATTCTTTTTCTGTGGCCCACTTCACCATCTCCTTTCACTGTCACGACTCACGATTGCGCATCAAACGATTTCAACATAGTTGAATCAAAACATGCCATCCTTATTCAAGCATAAACGTAACCAACTTTGGAGCGGCAAGGGAAGTGGTTGGGAACTTGTCAGTGACGTGGAGATATTCGTGGAACCCTGATCGGCAATGACTGACACGTCAAATCACGTTTTTTAACTCTTTAGGTCTGGGTGTATTTTATAATTAGAAAGATAATCATGTAATCTTATAATGTGATTAAATATTTTTTGTTATTTTTTCTATTTCTTTCACATCTTAAAACAAATAATTTAAATTTAAATCTCTCAACCCATTCCATTTTTAATAATTATATAACATAGTTCGACTTATCAAGTCAGTAATAGCTATGGCAAGTGGATAATGTCCCTTTCATCTCTCTCGTGTTCATATTTATCAACTATCAATAATGGAGAGTGACAGCGAACAACTAAAAAATACTAGTATGGAGAGCTACATGCTAGTAAGTTTGTGTCATTTGAAAAGGAATTTATGTCTAATGGGAGAACTTTAACTTCCGAATCTATGTTTGTTAAGTACTAAAAAAAAAGTTTGCTGAAAAAAAGGTTATGTAGTAATTTTGTTACGATAAAATTAATGTTGATTCATGTGCTATTGTTATTATTTAACATTAATACAATTATGGTTGAAATGTTCTTATAGGTTTATTGACAATGATTTCATTCAAAATGTTAGGTTTGAGATGACATTTTTGTTACTGTTCCAAAATTTTCAATTACTAATAATATTTACATTGTTATCAGCTTTATTATTCCAATAACTCTAATAACATTATTATCTTCCAACATTTCATTTCATTTTAATAACTTATAATGTCTTTTATTACCAGTTAATGTATAAAGCTTTTCTCTCCTTTTATATATATGAGACGCTCGTTTGTTCTTCTATTATTCTTCTACTCTCTAGCTATCGTGCTTTTCATTTTTCTCTAGATACAATATTTTACACATCTTTCTTCCATTTTCTTGCTTCTCACTTATTGCTCTATACAACGTAGATTTTTCTGTTGCATTCTTTCTCTATTGTTTTGTCTTTTCTTTTAGCATCAAAGACAGTTCCTACTCTGCCTTTTAGAGTGCACCGAAGCTGGTGGAGAATACGTTAGCCTAGGGGTCGAATCATGTTGTCCTATTGTACTATAGAGGGGAAATTTTTGGCTTAGGGTAGTAATTTTTCACGACGTCTTGCATTTCAAATAATTCGTTCCAATTTAATTATTATTGCTATTTTCACTAACAATCTAACTCAGAAATTTATTGTTGCGTTGCTACTATTTGTTGGAAATTACTGCAATTTTGTTGCTACATATTTATTTTGATAGAAGTCAGAATATGATGTTGTTTTCTTTGTATTGTTTGATTATTTCGTGTGAGAAACTTATGCCTTTGGGTTTAATATGTCATCTGCAAATGAGACCAACATAGGTTCTACACTTACTATTCTTCACATAGTTTTTGCCCCTATTACAGTAGCCTAGAGGATTATACCTGACCTAACTAGATTAGAGTCTCTAGATGGGAGAAATTTTGAATGATGGTTTGAGAAAATTATATTTTACTTTTAACAATACGAAATCAATTATGTAATGTTTCAAGAGATTCTCAGTGACAATATTAACCCTAATATCACAAAGAATAACCATACTGTTAGGGCTGTGTTGCTCAACCATATGATAAATCCTTTGTTTGATATCTATTGCAAGTACAAATTTGCTAAGAAAATTTGGGATGCTTTAGAAGTGAAATATGGGACGGATGATGCCAGTACTAAGAAATATGCAATTACTAGGTTGTTAAAATTTACCATTGTTGATAATAAACCTATTATGGACCAACTGCATGAGTATGAAAATCTAGTTGCTGAAATCCTTGTCGAGGGTATGAACATGTGTGAGTTGTTTCAAGCTAATGCCCATATTAAGAAACTACCTACCTTATGGAATGAGTATAAAAACCAGTTGAGACATAAGAAGAAAGACATGAAGCTCAGGAGTTGATAGGACATATAAAGATTGAGGATGTCAACCGTGCACAAGATAAGACCAAAACACTTACCCTTGTCCCTATTGTCAAGGCTGATGTGGTAGACATAGAAATGCTAATAACTTCAAGAAGAATGGTGGACAAAACAAGTCTTTCAGCAACAAGCAGGGTCAGTTTAAGCACAAAAGAGTTGATGGTGATTGTTGGTGGTGCCATAAGCCAGGTCATTCTGCTGCAAATTGTCAAGCTAAAATCAATTATGAGAAGAAAGGCCATTGACATAAACTGTGACAGTTTGGGAAAGCAAACCAGATGGGGTATCAACAGGGTAACCAGCTAATATGGTTGAAGCTAGTGATGACGAAGAGATCATTATTACTATAGTGTCCTAAGTCCATCTTGTAGAAAATTTGGTTTAGTGGATCGTTGACACATGAGCCACATGCCATATTTGCATGAACAAGGGCCTGTTCAAGGAGTTGAATGATGCTGCAGATGGTAAATTCGCATACATGGGCAACTCTAATAGAGTTCTTATCCAAGAAGTTAGCAAAGTCACTCTCAAACTCACTTCTGAAAAAAAATGTTGGCATTAGAAAATGTTTTCTTTGTTCCTGATGTATGTAGAAACTTGATTTCTGGTGCATTGCTTAACAAAGTCGATGTTAAACTAACATTTGATTCTGATAAGCTAGTTTTGACTAAAAATGGGAACTTTGTTGGAGAAGAGTTTTGTATTGGGGGCTTACTTGTCTTGCGTTGAAATGAATGCATTTACTTCTTTTGATTATATTGTTGAGTCTTTAGACCTTTGGCACTCTAGACTTGGGCATATGAATGTGAGGTCAATTAAGAAGATGCAAAGTTTAAACTTGTTACCTAACCAGATCACTAACGAAATAGAAAAATGTCAAATTTGTGTTGAGGCTAAACACTCTAAGAAACCTTTCAAATCAGTGACCGAGAGAGGGTCACAATTTCTAGACTTGGTGCACATAAATTTGGGTGATTTTAAGAATTGTATGAGTAAAGAAGGCATAAGATATTATATTACCTTTGTGGATGATTATTCTAGATTTACTTATTGAAAAATAAAAGTGATGCAGAGGAAATGTTTATGAAATACAAAGCTAAGGTTGAAGATTAATTAGAAAGGAGTATTAAGAGATTAAGGTCTGATCAAGGTGGTAAGTATAATACTGATTTCCTTACTGATTATTATGAAAAAGTTGGGATTATTCATAAGCTTTCAACCCCTTATACACCTAAACAAAGTGAAATAGCTGAGAGGAAAAATCAAATACTTAAGGATATAATGAATGTAATGTTGATTTCCTTCGGTTTACCTGATTTTATGTGGGGAAACTATTCTTTCAGCTTGTTATGTTTTAAACAGAGTCCTTTATAAGAAACTATATCAAACCCCTTATGAAATTTGAAAAGGTTATCCACCTAACTTGCATTTTTTAAAAATGTGAGGGTGTCTTGCCATGGTTACTCTACCTAAACATAAGAGGAAGAAAATTGAGTCTAAGACCATTGATTCAATTTTTGTGGGATATGCCTCTAATAGTGCTACCTATAGATTTATAGTTAAGGAAGAGGGATTTAGTACTTATGGATCAATTGTGCAGTCAAAAGATGTAGTGTTCTTCGAGGATATATTTCCCATGAAAGTGAGCCCTTAAGAAATTTGGAAAGGTTATCCACCTAACTTCCATTTTGTGAAAGTGTGGGAGTATCTTGCTAAGGTTGCTCTACCTAAACATAAGAGGAAAAAAATTGGGCCTAAGATCACTTATTCAATTTTTGTAGGATATGCCTCTAATAGTGTTGCCTATAGATTTATGGTTAAAGAAGAGAGGTCTAGTACTTATAGATCAATTATGGAGTTAAGAGATATAGTGTTCTTCGAGGATATATTTCCTATGAAAGTGAGTGTGCAAGTCCCTAGAGAATTTGCCCTTAGTTCTTCTACCAATAATGACATAGAGGAAGAGGAAATTATTGAACTAAGGAGAAACAAAAGAGCTAGAGTACCCACTAGTTTTGTTTTTGATTTTAGTACTTCCTTTGTGGTCACAAAACCTGAGAAGATAGATAATGTTTTTGTGGTGACCTATATTATTGAGGAAGATCCAAAAATTTATAAGGAAGCAATGGGATATGTGGATGCTATGTTTTGGAAGGAAGCCATAGATAGTAAATTAGAGTCAATCATATCTAATAAAACTTAGGTTTTAGTTGATCTACCTCGAGGATGCAAGCCTTTGGAGTATAAGTGGATTTTAAAAAGAAATTGAGACTTAAAGTAACCATTGAGAGGTTCAAGGCAAAACTTGTGATTAAAGGATTTAAACAAAAGAAGGATTGGACTTTTTTGACACTTACTCTCATGTTACTAAAATTGCATCTATAAGGATTTTGTTTGCTATTGCGTCAGTATTTAAACTTCATGTGCACCAAATGGATGTTAAGACAACTTTTTAAAATGGAGATCTGGATGAAGAAATTTATATGGCTCGGTCGGAGAGGTTTAGAGTGCCTGGTCAAGAGCAAAAGGTGTGTAAGTTGGTTAAGTCTTTTTATGGATTAAACAAGCTCCCAAATAGTGGCATGAAAAATTTAAAAGTGAGATTTTCAAACATGGTTTCACTTCTTGTGTTGCTAATTCTTGCATTGATATGAAATCTGATGTCAATAGTTATGTAATCATAACTCTTTATGCAGATGATATACTTATTTTTGGTACTAGTTTATCTGTTATTGATACTACTAAGCGTTTGCTAAAATCTTCTTTTGATATGAAATATCTTGGACCTGTGGACTTTATTTTAGGAATCAAAGTTGATAGGACTGACTTTGGTTTTAGGTTGAATCAAGCTCATTATATTGAGAAAATTTTGAAGAAGTTTGGTTACTGTGATGTTGATCCAGTCAAAACTCCATATGACACTAGTGTTGCTTTAAAGAAAAATCTTGGTGACAGTGTAAACCAAGCTGAGTATGCAAAAATTCTTGGTAGTGCGATGTTCTTAATGAACTATTCTCGTCCTGATATTGCATACTATGTGAGTAGACTTAATAGGTATACTCATAATCCTAGTCAGGAGCATTAACATGCATTAATTCGTTTATTGAGGTATTTGAAAGGTATTGTACATTATGAATTACCTTTTTGTGGTCATCCTCCTGTACTGGAGGGGTATTCTGATGCTAACTAGGTTATGGAGAGTGATGATAGACATTCTACCAGTGGTTATATTTTTACCATAACAGGAGTTGTGTCACAGAAATCATCCAAGAAAATGTGTATTTCGAGATCAACAATAGAGACTGACTTTGTGGCTTTGGAATTGGCAGGACGGTAAGCTGAGTGGCTAACGAATCTTTTAGCAGATATCCCACTTTAGGAAAAAACCAATTCCTTTTATGTTCCTTCATTGTAAATTGCAGGCTTCCATTCATGTTGCCAAGAATAAGGCATATAATGGCAAAAGTAGATATATCAAATTGAGACATAAAATTGTTTGTACTTTAATTAGATATGGTGTAATTTATCTAGACTATGTCAAGCTAGAGAGAAACTTAGTGGATCCGTTTACAAAAGCTTTGAATAGGAAACTAGTTTTAGAGTATGCTAAAGGGATGAGGTTGAGCTTAATTATGTAGTAACCTCATCATGGACACCCGACTTGGGAAACCAAGTTCAATGGGTCAAACGAAGTTATGTAGTGATTACTTACTTGTAATTTTTTATGAAGTAATACTGAATAAATTTTTGTTGAATTGCATCCTTAGCATGACTTTACTGCATTTGATGAGGTTAGATTGTTTAATCTTTAATGAGTTCCATAGCCCAAGTTTGGGTGGTGTGAGCAGTACACATTTGATGGACTCACCTACGTGATTGTGGAGGGGCTAGCCACCCTCTTATGAGAGTATTTAGGCTATCTCTTTAGAGTGATAATGAGACTAGGGCATTTTGAGGTTGTTATTTCTCTAGCAAGTTTTGTCTCCGAAATTTCTTGGACACCAGGTTTAAGATTTTGTTCACCTGGTTGTTCACCAATTTTTTTAAATGTTATAGTTTGTTTCTCAAATTTTAGACCAAGTGGGGGATTATTAGTATCATTGTTCCAAAATTTTCAATTACTAATAACGTTTACAGCGTTATTAGCTTTATTATCCCAATAACTCTAATAACGTTATTACATTATTATGCTTCAACGTTCCATTTTGTTTTAATAGCTGTTAATGTCTTTTATTACTGGTCAATGTATGAAGCTCTCATCTCCTTCTATATATACGAGACACTCATTTATTCTTCTATTATTCTTCTCCTCTTTAGCTATCGTGTTTTTCATTTTTCTCTAGATACAACATTTTACACATCTTTTTTCTATTTTCTTGCTTTTCACATATTGCTCTATAAGATGTAGATTTTTCTGCTGCATTATTTATTTATTGTTTTGTCTTTTCTTTTAATCTCAGAGACAGTTCCTACTATACCCTTTAGAGTGCACCGAATCCGGTAAAGAAGGTGTTAACCAGGGGGTCAGATCATGTTGTACTATTGCACTGTAGAGGGGAAATTTTCGACTTAGGGTAGTAATTTTTCATGACACCTTGCATTTTAGATAAACTATTCCAATTTAATTATTATTGTTATTTTTGTTAACAATTTTCATGTTTTAAACCTAATATAAACATTGTGCAAATTAATGAAAATTGTAATTTTGTATTTTCTTTACAATATTTTGATTCCTTATGCATATCTTATGGTATGAATAGGTAGCCATTTATTGGCAACTTTTCACCAATGTTGCCACTTGAGAGTGTGTTTCCTAGAGTTTGTTAGGCTAGATACATAATGAATTCAATGTTTATGGTGAGTAACTTTTACATATTTGGTTTTGAAAAAGTAGGATAATAGATGTTAAGTTAGAATTGAATTTGATGTTATAATGTCATTAGGCGGACATAAACTAAGTGGTGGAGGAAAATGTAGATAAATCCCTATCTTTTATTGATTTCACACATATTGTTTCCAAACATGAAAGAAAAATTGGCAAGGAATTGAATACTGGAATTAGTGCATAGTAAGTACATTTAAAATTTTGTATTAGCATTAATGCATGAAATAATGGTTTAGAAAATGATTTAGAGTTGAATATTTTTTTCGTTCCCTACTTTGAAACAATCATTAGTGGTGTTAGTGCATTTTGATAGAAGTAAGGGAGATTACACGATAAATTTTGTAGAAAAATCTATTATTCTTCTCTTTCATTCTAATAAACATCTTATACACAACTTTTGTATATCTTTGATAAGTGCTTGATTGAATATATATTTACTCCGTAATGCTTATTAATTAATATTATGATGTGTTTAAGATACTTATTTTGATTTATATTTTGTTTTTGGTACAAGGTGGAAGAACAAGAACCAAAATGAGCTAAAAACATATCCCTAGAGTCGTCCTATTGATGTTCAATCTTATTTGCCTTTTTGGAACAAAAAGAAGATGAATTAGGGTAAACATGGGACAAAGAATGAAAGAAAAGAAGTTGTTCCTACTTACATAGTCGTGTATTAGATCATGTAACTCACTCGAAGGGCATAGGAGAGTGAAAATGTAGTTTAATCCTCTCTTGCAACCTACATGATCGTGTTTGCACTTACATGGCCATGTGAGTGAGCTAAACAGTTGTGTAAATGGTTGTGTAGCTCACCAAGATCGTTTAAGTTCACAAAATTGGAAAAAATGACAAACGCAATAACCAACACACTCGTATAGCTAAGGCTAACCATATGTCTTGCAGAATCTTAGTTTTTACTATAAAAGGACATTTAATGACTAAAGGAAGGGGAGAAGAGTTTAAAGACACGAAAGGCTGCATTTTTCTTACCTCTTTGAGAGATGTGAGGAGCTAATCTTCATTCTTTTGATTTGAAAGGGATATCGATGCCAACAAACATGTTTGGACATTTTTTTAATCTAGTAATGTTGTTCTCACTCTCTTTTGGAATTGATTGTGTTATTCTTTATTTAATGTTTTGAGATTCATATATGAATGATTTAAACACATTAAATAGATTATTTATGTATGAACACATTGCAAGAATCTAGATTGCAATACGTAATAGTTGTAACTCTGATTCACTTGTAGTAAACTAATGGTTGTGCATCAATAGGGATAACATAAAATAGGTTAAAAAACCTGATCTTGTGTGATTGTTGCCTAGATTAACCTATTTTCTTATTTGTAATATGACTGTAACACTCAATTTAAAGAGCTTATTCTATGTTATCTACTAACTATATCTAATTAAAGAGCTTGTTTTAATTAGATATAACGTAAGGAAAAACTAGGGTTAATAGATCTTATTGTTAATCTATGGTTAATAGTTTCAAAGAGAGGTATAAAAATAACATGACAATTAATTGTGCTCACTCGTGTGAAGATTGAGACTGAATTGAGAACTGCATTTGAAACTCATTTGTGAATTTATCGCTTTTGTACTATTTGATTTGATTTAACTTTATTAGTTTAGTTTTACTTTACTTTCTTAATCAAATTCAACCAAACCCCTACCCTTAGATCCTAAACACCGACTTATTCATTACAATAGTTAAATACATACTGTGGATATCATCCCTAGTCACCACTCCTATAAATTTAGTTGGGCAGAGTTAGATTTTATTTTCTGGTGTGTTCAATGCACATCACTCCCTATTATAACCTCACTCCTTCTTTTATGTTATATTTTCATACCTATTTGCTACTATAAAAATAAATCATGCATTTATATAAGGCCAAATTCTACAAGTTTCATTCATTTTTAATCCACATCTAACTTAATTATCCACAATCCAATGTTGCCTTTTAAACCTCACATTACTTAGAATCATCATGGTTTATATATCTTCAAAATTGATTATACTCAAAGTGTCTTCATCGAACTAATAATATACCCATGTATTGCTCCTAATTATTATAATACTTTTAAGTTTCAATCCAACCCTCATACTTTATACAATTGATCTTGATAAGAAAATTCTTTACTTTTAAATTCTCTATTCTCACTTGCATTCCTCCCTTTATAGTAATCACAAACTCGTTGCACCTTGCATATGTTTGGTACGAATGAAAAATTATTTCTCAATTATTAAACCTTATTCTAATTTCAACTACAACCTTTGTTGCAATTTCTTATACCCTAATATGTGAGTTCATAACATCTAAAGAACTCCTATCTTTCTATATTTCATTACCTATATCCACTATACTATTGTATTATACCACAAATACCACTCCTACTAGATGATACAATAGATACAATATATTTTAAATAGTCACTAGAACACATACTAAAATATACTATACACTAAATGGTTAGGTTCCAAACTAGAATTTCAACATTGAAAGAAGAACACTAGATCTTTCTTCTTGTTTTTCTTTTCAAATTCTTATTCTTTCCTCACTAAGCTAACTTTTATTGCAATAAAAGCCTTTAAAACTTTGCATCTCATTACTTACAACAATGTTACCATTTTAAACTCTCATACATTTGTATATAGCTCTCATACATTTATATGCAGTCATCTTTCTATATTAGACTTATTGTACTACCTACTGTCATAAAACAAAAAATTGCTAATGTACCTTACTCCAGTCATAATTCTCCTAGGAAAGAAAAAAAACATACAAATAATGTAGAAATAGTTTTTTTAATTTGAAAGTAATTCATTAAGAGCCCAATTATAAGCATAAAAAATGAGAATGTACAAATATAAGGATCATACAAGTGTACAACACAATCTATCTAAGCTCTTGTTTCATTAAAAACGACATATTAAGTGATTAAGAATCATTCAAACTCCATCTTTTTTCATTGAAGTACTCATTCCTTCAGACTTATAAGCTAACAAAATTTCTCTAGTCTAGTAACAAACCTAGTGAACTAGGACATATCTCTCAATTTTAATGTTCTTGAATAGCCTATTATTCCTTTTCCTCCAAATAGAGTAGACTATGCAAGTTATATAGAGACTAAGACTAAGTTGGTTTTCTCCCATTCTTCTGTAAAGATTATCAACCCAACCTAAGATGTTTTGTCATTCCTTTTATAGAAAAAAAAATGATTCAATATATGTTGCATTCTAGCCCACATAAATTTATAGTAGTCATATTGGAAAAACAAATGATTAACAGTTTTAGGCTTAAGGTTATATAGTAAACATTTATGATCAGTTGAACTAATCAATCAATCTTTGATGTTTAGTTTGTTCCTTCCTACTAGGCAAGTAACAAATGAAGCTTTGGGCATCATAGTGCACTTTTAAACTATGTTATGCCATTGAATACTAGGAAACTAAGGCATGAGATCCTTAAGACAAGAATGATTGGAGAATTCTCTACTTCTATTAAGTATCTAGTGGTTGCTATCACTTCTTATGAGGATGGGGGAGTAATATGGAAGATAAACTCGAAGCATGTCATTGCCTCTGAAGCTAATTTCCCAAGTATCTTTTTGAATAACTTACTTAACCAGAGCTTGAATTGGAATCTTGGCTAGTAGTGATGATAGATCCTCCCTAAGGATTAGGGGGCTTTTCTTGGGATAGTCTATTTACCTTTTCCTTAGCAATTGGGTAAAAGACTAGGAGTGTTCTTTTCTCTCTTCAATCTGCCAGAATAGACTACAAAGCCTCCTTATCAATAAATAACCACCATATTTTTTTTGCAACTAGGATTAATTAAGTCATCTGCATAGAAATCAACCCTAACCACCTTCCTGTTTTCTCTAGCAAAGTTGCTCCCACTTGATTTTTACACCTTTAAAGTTATTTGCACTTCTAATCTATAAAAAATTCTTGATACATTTTCCAACACTTTGTTAATCTTTTTTGGAAGAAAAAGATGGATGCTTTAATGAGTATGTAGGTTCCTAAGCATAAAAGAGATAACCTAAAGCCTTCATGCATGTGATAAAGACTTATTCTACCATGCATTGATTCTTTTTTTATAACTTTCCAGAAGAGGAAGACAACCCTGATATCATAAATTCTTGGATGAGATGGAAATTCTAAGATATTTAAAAGGAAGGCAATGAGCATTCAATCCAATCATCAACCTTAGCATGGAAGTTTTCTTCACATCATAAGAGAAATAGATCTTTGGTAATTATTTGTTAATTTTGGATTGTTATGACAAACCATTCAAAGCATAGGATAAACTTCCAATTGATGGTATCAAAGGCTTTTGAAAAGTCCACTTTGATTGCACAACACTTGATGGATTTGCTAGTTTCATAATCTCTCAACAATTCCTAGATTAATAAGATATTATCAAAGATGGATCTACCTAGAATGAAGACAATCTGGGATTCTTGGATCAAATACTTCAAAATACCTTTTAGTTTTTAGGCTAGGAGCTTGGAAAGGACTTTGTAAATAGTGTTACAGTAAGAAATATGGAGAAAATCCTTGAGATTATTAGCATTAGGAGATTTTAGTATTAGAAGCATGTGATTGGAGTTGAGCTCATTCAAAATTTTGCCAAAATCAACAAATTCCTGAGTAACTTGCACTAAAAGATCATATGTGATATCTCATGTAAATTGGAAGAATAGGGAATTGAATCCATCCAGACCAAAAGCTTTCTTTAGATTTAAGTTGAACAAGGTACTCTTAATTCCCAAGTAAGATGGAAGCCTTTGTAATTCTTCTATTAAATCTTCATTAAGAGACTTTGAAGGACCAATCAAATCCACTAAGTCTTGGAGATTAAGTAGGCCTAAAGCACCGGAGCTTAGAGTCTTCCTATAATAATCAAACACCATCCCTTCTATTGAACTCCTATCTTTTACTAGTTGTTTATCTTCATCAAAAAAAACTGTGAAATTTATTGAGGTTTTTTCTGGACAGAATAGAATTGTAAAAGAACTTGGTGTTGGAGACCTGACAGAAGGGCACTTTGATCTTGAAAAGCCCTGTTATACACCTCTAGTGTCTTGAGTTCCTTTCGTTTCAATAGAAGATTGTTTGGATCCGGGTAATAATCCTCTTGGACTTTTTATAGATCTTCTTTATCAATTTGTAGCCTTTGACCAGATAGGGGTCCACCTACTTTGACAAAATCTTTAGTTTAACTTTCAAAAGTCTGAATTTTTATGAATTTTTACATGAGCTAATACGACTTACATCCTGGAAGCCAAACCTCCTAAACCTCCTTTACTAAATCTATGAACCTCTCCTCGTGGACTAGAAAATTGAAGAATCTTAGGGGAGGATTAAAAGAGACCTAAGTTATGGGAACATTAACTTCCATGGTGGAGTGATCAGAGCACAATTGAGGACCAAAGTGAGCAAATGAATTGGGCAACTTTATCCATGCCTGATTAACTATAATTATATCAAGCTACTTCCTTATGAAGCAAATGCCTTGTTTGTTACTCTAGGTGAATTGATAGCCTATATATTTCAAATCAAAAACTTGTAACTTGCTCAATGTAGCCTCAAGCTCCTTGCCTAAATTTCTGAAGTTAAAGCTATCACCTTGAGCCTTAAAGGAATGAAGTACACAATTAAAATCACCTGTTATTATCCAAGTACCAAACATTGAAGAATGAATGGCGAATGAGATCTTCCCAAAATTAGGCTCTTTGGAAAGCAAATTTGAAGCATACATGATGGAAAATTCAAAAAAGACTAAGGAATCTACCCTTTTGCACACCAAATGAATAAATTGGCCGGAGTTAGCTTCCATAGATTCACGTATGGTGGGGAATTTAGTGTCTGAGTTACTCCTTTCAGACTTTTGCACCTCCAAGACTAGAGAGAGGTTCGAGTAGCCTCCAATGTAGGCTTCCATTGGACCATCTCAAGTAGTAGCTTATTGGTAAGTCACTGATATCTTGCTTAAAATGAAAAATTTATTGTTCATCAGGAGGGAAATGTCGAAATAGGATACACTTAAATGCTTGCTTGATAAATAATACAAAAATAATAGTTGATAAAAGATAACAATGACAAAATGCACACAGACAAACAACTCTTTACAACCTTGAGCTACGGATCAAAAATAGACATTCTAAATTTCAATCTTCAATAAAATGATGAATGTGATAAGTGAAAAAAAGCAATCTTTCTGTTCAAATAGAGTGACATTTTTTCTTAATTATTTGTTCCTAACATATCAATTGCAATGTTATCAATCACTTACTATTAAATAAGATAACTAATCTCTTATTTATTTATTATTTTTAAATCTTACATACTAGTTGATATATAGCTCTCATTTAAGAACCACAGAAGAGTTTTCCATGCATAATATGTAAATAGTGAGACATCAAAATATGTTGACGAGAGCTACCAAACGGAGAAGGAGATCAGATAGGTCCGTGATGATTCTGTAGCTTATCAGAGCGGTTTCCTAATAAAATGGTATATTCCGGAATATCCAATCTGCTATAGTAATAATAATGTGCCTTATCACCTTCACATTTGCATCAGTCGCCTGAATGTTTTGTCCTAAAGATTAAAGCAGATTTTCGAAGGTTTTACTGTATGGTTGCTTCCCATTCCCATTGTTCAATCTTCCAATAGCTGGATTGAGGATAATATTATATTTTGGAAGCTAAAATTTCATATTTTTATTCTATCTATTAAAATAAAAACCATTTAGCGTGTTTAGAAAATAGAATTGATATTCATATCCAGCAAAAATCCATTTGGGATCAATTGCTTGGATTTAGCGTAAAAGCACAGATGCAAACTCTTGAATTCCGTGTACGGGAGGCACTTCATTTTGTTTGAGAAAGTTGAGTATTAGGCATTCGCTTTAAGTAGTAGGGAAGTAAAGGTTTGTGCAGCTGGTGATGATGCGACTGCACATCATGATGAGACAGTGGTGGACCCACACTTACTAGCCTTTACTCAGATGGTCGGCCGCCGACGTTACGTCTACCTTTGGATTTTTCTTATCTTGTCGTATTATACATGGAAAACAGTTTAAATGACATGAATTAATACTCCGCGGTAGAATTCTCTAACTCACCTCCAAAAGTTAGCTCAAGAAAGGAAAGTTTATATACTATTATAAATTATTAAATACTCTTATAATTGTTCGACATGGGATTTCTGACATACCTCTGTTAGTTCAAAACAAGAATAGACATCTGATAGACATATTAAACAAAACGACATAACCGAGTACCACCCCAAATTATCGAAACAACTTGACTTTAATACCATATTAGAATAATTGAAATACAAAAGGTAAAACTTTTCATTATAATCATGTAGAGAAGTATTTATACAATTGGTTCCATAACTCTAAGTTATAACTCTAATACTATATCCCCTTAGTTTGGTAGGCATGGAAAAAAAAGAATGAGTATAGAATGAAAATTTGAATTTGGTAAGGGAATATGATTATAGAGTTATTATTTTGATTACTCATCATCATTATCATCATCACCCAGTTTGAAATTTCACAATGAAGTAGGATCTGGAGAGGTCCGATAGTACACAGCCTTACCCACATTTTGATTACTCATTTTCAAATAATATTTTATTCCTCTCCTAAATTAGAAGAATGGATATCATTGTTATGTAAGGATGTGCTTGCTACAATTAATTAAAATATAACTAATTAAAGTATAATATTAATTAATTAAAATATTGTAATTAATTAATTAAAATATTATTAATAATTAATTAATTAAAATATAATTCATTAACTAATTAAAATATAATTAATTATTACAATATAGGTAATTAAAATATAATTATTCATTAATTAAAATATTGTCATTAAAATATAATTAATTAATTATAATATAAGTATTAAAATATAATTATTCATTAATTAAAATATTGTAATTAAAATATTATTAATTAGTTACAATATAATTAATTAATTAATAATTATATTGTAATTAGTTAATTACAATATAATTAGTTACAATATAATATAATATAATAAATTAATTATAATAAATTTTTATTTCTTAGTATTTTTACAAATAACCACTATCAATGATAATAGTAATTATTTATTCCTCTTAACCAACTATTATAATTATAATGATAATATCAACTTCTATTTTTTACTATATTTATTTTCATCTCTATTATTATTGCCACGTGTGAACTAACCTTTCCTTAAGCCTGTGCGAACACTTCATTAAGGGTTAGGGTTTGTTTGATAAATGTAGCTGCTGTTTCTTGTCTTTTTTTAAAAAGATTAAATTAGAACCACAGCCGAATTAATATTCTAAATAACACATATGGTTAAATCACGGTTTTAGAAGTCCCAGCTTCATATAATTGAAACAACTTTTGTTGCCCTTTTCTCTTCAATAATTAACTTAAAAAGTACTTCCACACGTGTAAGCGTCGGTGCTTCACAATAAAAAACGACTCCTATCCATACTGTTGCTAAGATTTTGTTTTTCCAAGATTCCCTCCAACGGTCACATTTTGAAATCCCCCACCCCCAGTTAGATTCTCCTCTGAGACTCTTTTCTAAACTAGGCTTCATTTTTTCACAAACCTTCTTATAACACTAAAACAACTCTTCCTTTTTACAAATGATGGGCTGCTTTGTATCTTGCTTTGGTGCTTGTAAGCATAGGAAACGCCTGCACTTGGTGGCTGCAACTCTTCCTCCTGAAGATCATGTAAGTCCATTCCCAATCTTCATTATTTTATTGGCTGCCAGTTTTTTTTGTTTGCATCATTTTGTGGTTTGTTGCAGATTGATGAAGCTTGTGCTAAAGTTCCGCAATTCTGTGAATCCAAAAAGCAGGAACTTGTTGCAGAACCCGTAAAGCCATCTACAAAATCCAAGTAAGCTGTTTTTGTTACTAGCTTAAGTTTCCAAATCTTCGTGTTATTCAGCTTGTATCTCTGTTTGACTTGCAGGTCTTAAGCGATTTTGTTATTTTTTATGTGCGCTTACCATTGGTTTCAAGTAATTTTTAGGAGAAGACTTGGCGACCTATTGAGCTTGAGTGGGAAAAAGAAGGTGACTTTTCATCTCGCTGTAAAGAGCTATGAAGGTATATCTACTGGGGGAATTACTGATGAAGCCACTCGTTATAAAGTAGATGAGGGTGAGACAAAGGAGTGTGAAGGCAGAGAAGAACCAGCAAAGGACAACCAGTCAGTTTCAGAGTCGATCAACTTTGAGTTTTCATCAAATTCGGAGGATGAGAGGCACAAAGATCGTAGCAATCAAGAGTATAGGGATTTGAAACTGGAGCATTGCAATTTAGATGATAATAATGGAGGTGAAAAGGACAATGCGGGTGCTGGCGGTCAAGGAATGGTTCAAGAGCATAGCAATTTAGATGATAATAGCGGAGGTCAGAAGGACAGTGTGGGTGGTGACGGTCAAGGAATGGTTCGAGAGCATAGCAATTTAGATGATAATAACGGAGGTGAAAAGGACAACGTAGGTGGTAACTATCAAGGAATGGTTCCAAAAGAATCGTCCGAGTCGTTATTTTCTTTGTCCATCGAGTCAAGAAAGCATGAGTGGGATACTGAAATGGATGAAAAGGAGGTCACAAGTTCAGCACTCAAACGTAGCTCGCACAATACTGAGCAGAAGGCATCTGGCTCTGATCTTGAACGGAATTCTGAAGCACTAAACGGGGATGCTAATTCGGTGTTGACACCAGTGGAAAATCTAACCAAGCTGAAAACAGTCAAAGCAAGAGCAACCACAATGTTGCAGGGTGAAGACAAGGAGAATATGAAAGTGGAACAGGGTTTTGGTGAAGATATTAGCTCTGGTCCTAGTTTTAATGTATGCACAAAGAATGTTAAAGCAGAAACCAAAGTGAAGAGCTTCAGAGATGAGGAAGTTGCAATGGATACTAGCCTGTCAAGCTGGTCGGTTTCAACTCCAATTTCCAGGAGCAGTCCAAATTGTGTGGGGAATTCTCCATCCCTTGAGGCAAGGTCCACAAGAAGCGGAGACGATAAGCCTGTATTAAGTGTGCTGACAGGAGAAAAGCTCAAACACCTTTCTTCATCAAATGCTCCTAGACGGTTAAGGAGCCGGAGTACTCCTGATGAAACTCATGTTATAGGGACTGTTGGAAGCTACTGGAGACATACTGGAAGGATCATAGATCCAATTCTAGCTCTTCAAGCAAAAGGACAGTAGGCAGGTACAGGTAGTGTCTTCAACTGCTGTTAACATATGTGTTGCTCGCTCATCAGGTATTCATGATTCCTTTTACTTGGGGACTGAAATGGGATGCTCAGGACTGAAATGGGTATTTGGGTAACTCCGTGAGTATGTATGCCCCATGCCTTCTTCAGCCCAAATAAGACCGCTGCTTATGTAACTCCGTGAGTATTTATGCTCAATGTCTTCTTTAGCCCAAATAAGAGTATATTCTAGCATTTAGCAACAAGTAAATTGGCTTTATCTAATCGAGATTTTGGCACATTCATCTGCTTTGTGTTTTAACCGCTTCTTTTGGAAAATTAATCAAGAGTGCAAGTTTTCTAATAGAATAATTTGAAATATGAATTAGCAAATAAAAAAGCTAGAGAACAAACCTGAATCGATAATCTGCAATAACTTTTTCTTATTTGATTATGTTGTCAACCATATGCTTACTCAAATGTGTGGGTATCCCACAAATTAAAGAAAGAGAAATTGACTTTTGAAAAAGGATTAAGAAGAGTGCTAACAGTCTTTTTCTTTTACAAAGAAAGATTATAATTTCTCTAAAATTAAATTCCTAATTATAATATAAGTTCTAATTTAATCTTAATAAAATTAAATGTTTCACATTTGATCTCTAAAGTTTCTTAAACTTCATAATTAAAGTCCAATTTATTAATTAAAATTTCTCTTTTTAATTTTCTTTTATGTGTAACCGTTTAGGTTTTTAATATATTGACAATGACTATAAATTATAATTGAAATTAGAATAAGCAAAGCTTCTTTAAAATTTTCTTTAATTTTATAATTAAATAATTTGTACTATTGATCAAGCTTGTCATCTAGCAATATATCATAACCATCTAAATAATAAGAATATTAAAATAGTTTAACTTAACATGTCTATGCATGGTTATATTGTATATAATTTAATCTTTTTGTTACCCAATATTCTAATTAAATATAGAATATAAAATTAGTATCTATTTTATTTAAATTTAATCATATTCATTATTGTTAATTGGTAACTTATTTACAATTGATATTTGAACATAAAAATATCCAAGTCTCAATTTATTCTAACCAAAATTTTTAAAATAATTACTAATCAGAATAATAGAATATTATCTCCAATTATTTTAGAGCGTTGAATCATTAACTGATTTTGCTTAACTATTTTCATATATTTCACATTATATTTAAACACTATCTTTTTCTTTTGTTACCTATATTTAATTACTATGGATCGAACCATCCTCAGAAAACAAGTCATAAGTGGCATTAAAATATAGGGTTAACTACAAAAAAATCTCCAAAAATTTACTAAATTTTGCAATTATAGCTTAAACTTTAAAAAATAACAATTAAATACCAAACTTTTATTTTTTTTTTCAAATCTAGCACTTTAATGTTTCTTACGTGGGAAGCCACATAAGACATAAATCTAGCATATATACCTTACTCAGTCACACTTTTTCTTAGCTCATCTTATTTAGTCTTTCTATTGTATATATTTCCATTTATAATCATCTTCTTATGTATTTTGTTACATATCATTGTTAAAAATGCCCAATATTTTGTAGATTTTGGTAAATTTTTAATTTCATTACAGTGGGATGTTGAAAAGACATGATAATAAATATATATGAGTGTTGATGAACTGAGCGTACTAGTCCTAAAAGGAGTTGCTAAAGATAAAGGATAGGGATGACAAATGTGGCTTAGCTTGCCCCAACTCGGCCTGGCTAGAGATGGCAATAGATTGATCCATGGGTCGATCTGGTAAGTTTTTAAAAATGATTTTTTTAAAATTTAAAGTATAAAACATCTTTTCTTTTAATTGAGTTTGAGCTTGGATTGCCTAGGCCTTCTAAGTAGAAAAGTTAGGTCTCGAATTGGTCTAGGCCTAATTTGGTCAATGGGTCGGCCTATTAAAAATACCTGAATTTAGGCTCACGGGTCAGCCTATTGAAATACTTGAATTTAGGCCTATGACCATCTCTAGGCTTGGCCCGGTCTAACCCGACTTCGCCCTAGATTGACCGGGCCATGGGCTAAGATTACTTAGCTCAATCGAGCCATAGGCTGCACTCAGGACAAGGCTATCCCTGTCGGCCCATCCTGCCTCGCCCCTAAGTCGCCTTCGTTGCCATCTTTAATAAAGGACATAGAGTAATATCTGTGTTTTACAAATTTCCTAATAAGTCGATGAGAAGCTTGAAGGATTTAAGTGTACACCATGATAAGGACATGTCAACTATGCTCCAACAAATGGAAGGTTTGAATTATCACAATGTTGAAATCTACTACAAGTGTAGTGATGTCAGTTTTATATTAAAACTTTCATAATGCAAGTATACAAATCGTATCTTGTAGTATAAAAGGTCTTGTTTCTACGAGGATTAATGAGTCACCTAACAACTTGAATGCAATTTGTTTAAGGTAATAAAGATTGAATGAATTGAATTAAAATAAATAATTAAAATTAAAACAACTAATAAAACTAAACAATTGAATAACTAGATAATTGAACTAGGAATAAGAATAATTCAAATTAATGATGAAAACTCAGAAATTATTATATCTTTGTTTTCTCTTCCCTTTTTTTTCTTGTCGATTCAATTTATGATTAATCCTAAATATCCTAAGGTTTTGATTACTCTCTCTCTTGATTTAATCAAGTAATCCTAATTGAAACAGATAATAATAGAATTGTAACCTGTCGATTCAATAAACTACTTGTAACTATTCAGTTTGAAGCAATCCTAAGGATAATTAATAGATAATTAAAATATCTCTTCAATTGTTTATTAATTTGATATTTACTGGTCTAATAAGCTACCAACTCTTGTTGCGGACCTTAACATATATGACTTGATTTAATCTCTCAATTTATTACCAAGTATAAGTATAACAAACATCACAAAGCATTGATATATCTATTGAATTTAACAAAAATAAACTTTGACAAAATAGATCAAAAAGAATCCCTATCATGGATTTATTTAGCATGGTGAAGTATCATTCTAGCCTTTTAACACGAAGATAAACATTTTGTCATGAATTTTCCTAGTTACTCAGCTATATCACAACTCTCAATTGGCTACCAACTTTGTTCTTAACCTAATTTTCTTAAAAAAGGGCTAGCAAAATTGGAATTTTTATTTAACATTTTAAAATTTTTTAAGCCTACCTCATTTCTTTTTAGTCAGTCACTCTCATTAAAAGGTACTAATTATGCCTACCAATTTAAATGAATGCAATTATAAATGTATCCAAATAAATGTCATAAAGTGAAATAATAGGTGTTATATCATAATTAGCATGCATACTTATCCTAAAGGAACTTAAAACAAAAAATTCACAACTTAATATGTTTTTACAATTTAAATGACCATGTTCAAAGGTAAGCCAATTCCATTCAATTCACGCTATTGACACATTCACACCATGCAACAAAATGTTCACATTTGAACAACACGATGTCCTCAATATGGTAAACATCCCTACACTTGAATAACACGTTGTCTTCAATATGGTAAATAAACAAAACAAATAAAGATAAATACAATAAATAAAAAGTAAGAGTAAGAAAACTTATGATGATTTGGATGATGTGGTATTGAAGATGGAACTTGGGCACCTTGGCAACAAAATATTTAAGCAATTTCTTCCTTTGATACCATTGTTGATGTTGATGGCGCATGAGCTCCTTCAATCATGCCTCCATAATGTCCAAACGACCATCTCAGTGTTTATTATTTTCTTCCATTTTGTTAAGCACTTTCTCATAACCTTCCTCTTCTTCTTCCTCCTCACATTTCTTGCTTGATGAGACTTATTGGAGTTGTTGTGTGGAACTCAAACTTGCCTGACTTGTCCTATTTTTAACTTTTGATTTCAAACTGATATCTTGAGTTTGATAACATGGACCTCTAAGATCTCAGCTCATCTCAAATGCATATGATTTAAATACTTGGGAAAAACATAGGTTAGGTCATCAACAATAACACCATAAAATTTAGCCAAAGTAGTGACAAGAAACCCATGGCTACATAGCTACTTTTTATATTAAGCAAAGTAACTATTGTTTGAAAAATATGGGTGGATGTACAAACCTAAATCTTATGATCTATGCACCAAAAATCTTTTTTAGAACACTTGTTACTTTGAGTCTTAGGAAAAATAGTTTAGCACATGAATTTATATAATAACAAGTGTTCAGAATTATGAATAACATTATTAGGTGCATTTTTTGGATTAAATGATCCAACATCGTTAAATTTTTTTCCAATATTTGTTAGGGTGAAAATTTTTGTGTTTTTTAACAATTTTTTATTTTGGAAAACCACATAGTCCCCCTATAACCCCATAATCTGCATTGCACAATTTCCACCTAATTAAAACCATAAATTATCTAACTGACACGACTCCTAATATAAAGTAGTCTAAAATTCAAGGGTCTTCATACACAAGACAATCAAAACATATAAATTTGTGTTATGGAGGATGGGAAACATATAAGAGTGGACTATATGTCAAAATGGGTTGAAGCCACAACAACTAAAGGCCCAATGAAGTGGACTATATGTCAAGATGGGCTGAAGCCATGATGAATCCAACAAATGATAGCAAAGTAGTGCAGAAATTTATTAAAATATTAGTAAATAGGTTTGGAGTGCCACGAGTGATAATTAGTGATGGAGGAATGCATTTTTGCAATAAATCTTTTAATGCTCTTTAAAAAAAAATGGAGTTCACCATCATGTACCCATTTCATATCCCCCATAAACAAGCGGACAAATGGAAGTCATGAACCATGAGCTAAAACGAACATTGTAGAAGATGGTAAATAGTTCAAGGAAGGACTAAGCATTAAAGCTGGATGATGCCTTGTAGGCTTATCAAACCACCTTCAAAACTCCGATTGAGATTACTCCTTTTAGCCTTGTGTATGGTAAAGTGTGTCATCTATTTGTGGAATTTGAGCATAAAGCATATTGGGTGAAAAAAGCTTTAAACTATGATTGGAAGCAAAAGGGTGAGAAAAGACTCCTATAATTGAACAAACTCGATGAGCTTCACTTAAATGCATATAAGAATGCCAACCTATACAAGGAAAAGGTGAAGAAGTGGCATGATTCTCATATTAAGAAGAAAGAGTTCAAAGTGGGAGATGCAGTTTTATTAGATAATTCGAGATTGAAGTTGTTATAGGAAAGCTCAAATCAAGGTGGAGTGGGCCTTTCAAAGTAACTTATGTATTCGCACATGAAGCTTTATAATTAGAAAATAAAAAAAGAAGCCTTTAAAGTGAACAGACATAGATGTAAATTTTATCTTGGAGGAGTATTTTGATAAGAAAGGGAAGTAATTTCTTTCGTTTCTAATGATTAAAACATTTTGAATGATGAATGGTCAAGTTAACAACCATAACTTAACAAATTTCGGTAGTTAGGCTGGTATTGAATTATAGTATTATGGTTTTATTTTTAATGTTTTTGGAGTGGTTTGGATGGCTAAATTTCTTGTTTTCAAAGTTTTTATGAGTTAAAGAAGCAAGCTTGAAGGTTACATAAAGAAAAAAAAAGATGAAATAGGACAAGGGTGACACATTTCAAAATGTTACAATTGTGAATTCCACGTCACAATCGTAACATGATCGTAACATGCTAAAATGTGTCACCATTATCCCATTTCAAGTCACAAATTTGGTTCATGATCATGACTTGCGACCAGACTAAGGAATAACCTGAACTTCACCTCCCAAACCCCAAATTTACCCCTCTTTCTTTAACCCTAACACTATTTCACACATACTTTATCTCTCCAAAACCTTAGCCACCATTACAAATCTCTCTCACTTCTCTCTTCACTTTCCTTAGGTTTCTACCTCGTTCTTGCATCTTCCAACTAGATTTTCGTTCCTCCTATACATATATCATAATTTCCATACAAATCTTACATTTTTGGAGTGGTTTTTACTAGATCTCATGGTTTTTTTCTCTATTTAAGTCTTTTTGTGTTTTGGTGTATTTTATTATGTTCTTGGTTTATTTTGTAGGTATACACTCATTCATGGAACCAAGAATCAAAAAAAGTGTTAAACTCTCATAATCAAAGGGAAAAGCATAAATGGCGAAGAGAGAAGCACGCGATAATGCTACGAACTTAAAGATCCTTTTTCGATTTATTCAGAAGACGAAAGTATTTGATTCCAAACTTTTCACTCTAGGATTGCTAGTGCCCCTAGATATTTTGATTTTGATATTTTAAACAATCTAAGGTTGAAAGAAAAGGTTAAGAATTTGAGTCATAAAATTCAATAGGATAAATTTATTACTTTTGATTATATTCTGTATAAGGAATAAACCCCTAAATTTTATACTACTTTACAATTTGTGTCATGAGATCTAACTAAATTTTGGTTTCAATTAAGAAGTCAACCATATACTTTGAATTATAATGATATGTACAAAGTTGGTGGATTTCTATAATTGAACATAATTGAAAACATGATGATTTTTATTGGAAACATTTAATGAGGTTAGATAACTTTAATGCCTGAATGCTCATACTATTGTCATTCTTACCCCTGGGAATTTGTTACTACATAAGTTTATATGCTAGACTAATTTTGATAAATTGAAAAGTAACAAATTTTTTGTTAAAGAATTATTCATTTTGTGGTGCACGGATAATAATGTAAAAGTTTGCAAAATCACCTATATTTTTCAATTTATAGTTACTACTTTTAAACAGAAAAGTAGTTATCTTGGCATGAGATATATTGTTACTACACTTGCTGTTCACTCTGATGTTGATGTTGAATGAATAACCATTGTTTTTCTTAAGTTTTCAAATCATACTCACTTAAGGCGACCTAAAATTTTGGCCGTCAATCACATGGAACTATAAGATATCAATTTCAAAACTCAAGTTAAAAATTAGATTGGACAAGTGAATTCAAGCTCTACACCACCATAATAGCAAACTAAGGTCTCAACAAGTGAAGACATAGAAGATGATAAAGAGGAAGGTTGGGAGAAGGTTTTCAATATGGTTTCTAATAACAATATACTTTTGAAGGAGATGGCGCAAACAGCAACGTGATATCAAAAAGATTTACAAGTACTTTGTTGCTCAAGATGTTCAAATTCTGTCACCAAAATTATCACCACCTTAACCTCCATAAGGGGTTTCGTGCTCATAACCTTTTCTTTTTGTTATTTCTTGTCATTTTCATTTTCATTTATGTGCTGTTTACTTTCTCACATTGAGGACAATGTGTTGTTTAAGTGTGGGAAGGATTGTGCATTGGCATGTCATGTTTGTGAATTTTTCATATCATGTTACCATAATTTTTGATTAGGTTGACATTGTGTGAACATTTGTGGCATATGTGTGAATTGTGTGAATGGGTCAATAATAGTAATTTAATGGAATTAGTTTAGCTTTGAACATGTTCATTTAATTTGTAAAGGCATATTTACTTGTGAATTTTAATTTTTAAGTACTTTTGGTTGAATATGCATGTTAATTAGAATATGATATTCATTTTGTTAACTTTAGGAAATTTTTTGTATAAATTTATAATTATAAGTCAATTGAATGAGTTAGCATCATTAGTAACCTTTCATGAGGATGACTGACAAAAAAAATGAGGTAGGCTAAGAATGTGATAAAAATGTGTGTTAAACAAATAACTATTTTGGTGAGCCTTTTGAAAGAAATATTAGGTTAAGAATAGAGTTATAAGTCAGTTGAGAATGTGATATAGCCAAACTAGGGGAATTTGTGATAAAATGTCCAATAAGCTAGTTTTTTAAAATGGCCTAATTGAATAACTAAGGGACATTCATGATAAGATGTTTACCTTCATAGAGAGAAATTAGCACTAAAAATGACTCCCTTGTCCAAGGTCACAATCATTTTTCCAAGGTTAATTTTTAACTAAGGGACATTCATGATAACGTTAATTTGGACATTCATTTTTCCAAGGTCACAATCGTAGTGCCAAATTTTTAACGTTAATTTGGACATTCATTTTTCCAAGGTCACAATCGTGACTCCCTTGTCCTGATCTTCATAGAGAGAAATTTTCCAAAATGTGTGAGTTTTTCC
>JAOSBK010000204.1:14765740-14781671 GCA_027568895.1 Erythroxylum shatona
ACCTGCAGCGTTAAGCAACACCCATTCTACTCCTATTTTGTGGCAAAAACCACCAGATGGCTACCTTAAAATTAACATAGATGCTGCTATTTCCAAAGAGTCTAGGAAGACTGGTACAAGCTTTGTTATTTGCACTAGTAATGCCGATTGTATAGCTGTTGGTAGTAATATTTTTCCAGGAGTTTTTGATCCGTCTACAACAGAAGCTATAGGTATCCGTGAGGCATTAAGCTGGGTTAAAAAGCAAAACTTACACTATGTTATTATTGAATCAGATTCGCAATTGGTTATTCAGAGTCTTCTTTCAACTTGTCGCAATTGATCCGAAATTGATTTGATTATTGATGATTGCTTATTTTTTTGTCGTTCCATTAATGATATTCATTTTGGTTTTTGTAAAAGATTTGCGAATTGTGTAGCTCACTCTCTTGCAAAAAATACTAATTTTATGTCAGGTCTTGTTTATTGGGATTTATTATTTGATGCTTGTATTTCTTCAGCCTTCGATGCTAACAATAGTTATTAATGAAGTTTCCTTCGCTTGTTTTCAAAAAAAAAAACTGCTGGAGAGCGTGGAACCACGCACTATGATTACGGGTGGATTACGTTGTCCGCTGAAGCGGTGGCCCACCACCAGACACTATTAATGCCCGTCCCGACAGTTTCCGGCCCAAACCTCTTGATACGACGTCTACTGCTTTTTAAAATTAGCGGTAATTAAAGAAAAGTAAGATAATCAAAAACCCTTTGCTCTTAGTTTTGGGTTGATTCCTACACTGATTCAAATCCTCACGGGAAGGTAATATCTTTCTATCAATGTCGATCTGATATTTCTGTTTCGTATCAGAATTTTTTATGTTTTGTTTTGACGATTGCCTTTTTCTGTTGACTTAATTTGGATAATGAAGTTCCCTAGTTTTTTGGATTTTGTCAAGTTTCTGATGATATATTCTGCACCCAGCTTGGGTTTGCGTCAGATTTTCTTGTGCATCTTGTTGTACGCTGTTAATTTTTGCATTATATGATTGCTTTTTTGCTTTTCCAATTGCTCCAATATGACCTTGCACTTTTGTTTTCTTTTTGGTTCTTCTAGGGGTGTTTTATCGTTCAACAACACAAACAAGTGTATCAATGGGTTCTAGCTCAACCGAAACTCTCCCCTCAATGCAGGTAAGGTTGGACATATGTGTATGTATTTCCTTATTTTGATACTTGTGGTCTAACATTTGTTTTTGGTTCATAGAACCTATATCGATCCTGCTGGAGACTTTAATTGCTCCAGCTTTTCCATTTATCCTTTCGATTTTTGTGATATTTGTCTTTGATTTTCAGCAAGACTTTTTGGTTATTAGGTCCATCTTGGCACTTCTGGATTGGGCTGCCTTCTTCTTTTTCTTCTTCTTCCTTTTTTTTTTTTTGAAAAAATGAATTGTTGTATGTTGCTCATTTATTTACTTTCTCTCTTTTCTTGTATTTTGTCATATGTAAATGATTAGTTGTCGGGATATGGAAGAACTTGAAACATGCCATGGTGACACTTTCTTACCCTGGGTCTTGTTTCTATAAATGAACATCATACCTATATTTTATTGTCTGTATATTGTGTCAGGGTCATTCTTGTTACAACTGGACTTTTGTAACTAAGGTTGATTAGTAGTCATGTTATAGTTTTACATTAAAGTATTTATTCTTTGCAGGAAATTATGCTGGAGTTTCGTGCTGGTAAAATGGTTTTTGAAGGAAAAAGGGTCATTCCTGACACACGAAAGGGGCTTGTTCGCATAGGAAGGGTAGTTGGTCCTCCTTCTTCCAAGTGTTCCTGCTGGAATTACTGAAAACAGCTGTTTCATTAATCAGTGTTACTTTATTTTTCAGAAGCATTTGTATATAAATAGATATAAATGTATGTGAACTATATCTTGATTAATCTTTTCAAATTAATGTGCTTACTCTTTTTGAGCGTTTCAGGGTGAGGAGGGATTGGTCCATTTTCTGTGGCTAGATCGCAGTAAAAATGTGGTGGAAGATGTATCCTTTTTTCTTTTCCCAAATATCATCATGATTTCAGTTGCAACCAGTTATAACGCTTAACGGCTGAACAATAAAGTTTATAGTGGTGGCTTTTGGATTTTATGTTGCGTATCATATATATATTTTTTTCAGTTTCAACTCCTAATTGTTTGAATGAACTAGAAATTTGACTGGTCATTGTTTTTTGCTATGTGTCATGTAATTTTAGTTTGTTAGAACTCTTGGTTTAACTTGACAAATTGGTCTATAGGATCAGATAATTTTTCCGGATGAAGCAGTTTTTGAGAAGGTAACATTTAAGGTTTACAGCTTTGTATGTTGGGAAGTTTTGGGTCTTGCAGTTGATTTTTGTGCTGTTGTATTTGTTTGGCTCAGGTTAACCAAGCGTCTGGACGGGTTTACATCTTGAAGTTCAACACAGATGATCGCAAATTTTTCTTTTGGATGCAAGTGAGGTTTAGTTGCCTTGTGTTTTTTGACAATCGCGTTTAACATAAATTTGTTGATGATAAATTTGGGTTTTTCATATTTTGATAGGAGCCAAAGGAGGAAGATGACTGGCAATTATGTAGCTCTGTCAACTATTTTATTAACCGGCCACTAGGTAAATTTATATTCCATTTGAGTTTTCACAATTCTACTACCTATCGTCTATTTTTTTTTGCAAAGTACCATAAATTTTCCATTTTATTATGTTCCTAAATCTTCTTTTTGCATCCTTTTTTATTCTTCAAGCTACGTTATCTTCAGTTTTTCTACACACATCTCTTGTTGGTTCCCATTTAAGGCTAGCAAGATACTTTGAGCTTTGCTTGGCCTAGTCCAATCCGAAGTCAATAGTTTTGGCTCAAGTTGATAGGGTTTCAGGCTCGACTCGGGCCCTTTTTTTGGCTTCAATATGAGCTCGGGCTCGATCTTCACATCCTGAAGTCCAAACTTCTTTCATATACAGCATCATTTTGTATGTGTAACAAAATGACATTGTTTTGTATATTGTTGAAATGTCATTTTATATATATAACAAAATGACGTTGTTTTGTTTATTGATGAATAGTGATTTTTGGGCCTGTCAAAGACCGAACGAGCTGTGGTTTGGGCCTGTAAAACCTGATAGAGCTTGGGTTTGGGCCGAATACTCATCTCATTCCTTGAAATACAGCTATACCTTTTGTTGATTTATCCACATCTTTTCTTACCCAAGTTATTTCAACTATTTGCTACCAATATCCTGATTACCTTTGATCTTCAATAATTCAAACATAGCAGCTTGCCTATAATTCAACAGCTTTTGCTGTGCTATTAATTCATTTATTGAGTTTCTCTGCAAATTTTGATGACAATTATCTTACAGAGTTCCTGGCTGAAGAAGACGCTGATGTTTCTGCATCTCTACCAATTTCTGAAGACATGCTTGATGATGATGTTTCATCAAGGTATTGATGTTCTATCATAAAAACACAATTCCAATCTGCCTATCCTTTGAGCATCTCTCTCCAAGCCAAGCTCACCTTTACTCCCGCATCTACAAACCCCCACAAGAAAGAGGAAAAATATGCAAGACACACTGTACCCTCTGTCGGATTTTGTTAATATGTATTTTTATTCTCTGTTTTTCTGTTTTCTGGTCAGTTTTGCTTCTTAATTGACATTTTGATGTGAGCATGACCAGTTTTACCCCCTTTGACTTATATTTATATGTGTATGTATATGTATTGCTTGGCATTGATGCCATCATCCTGATTTATTTGTCTTTTATTACTTACAGAGCTGGAAACTTTGTTCTCCCAAATCTTGGAACAGAAGTAATTAGTGATGTGACATCCTCATCGGGACCAGTCAAAATGGAAGACCTGCAAAGGATTTTGAGTAATATTGAACCTGGAGGTATCATGATTTCTGCTTAGAGAATTCTGTCACAATAGTAATCTTGTTCTATATTGTTCTGTTATTTGATTTTCTCCGACCTACATGTTACAGATAGTGCTGGAGATCAAGATGCAGGTACTTATTTAGTCTAATCATATATCTTAGTAGTTGTCTGTGATGGTTTCTGCATAAAATTCATGACTAATAAAATCTCCAAAATTATCTTTGAGGTGTATCTTGATGGGTATTTTTCTATTTTGTACCATTTTTTAACTGCGGGGTCTCACATGCACTTTTGGGTTTATAAACTATTGGTATGTTCTTTGTAGGTCAAAATGTGGATAAATCTGTCAGATAATTGATCTAGGCATGGCCTTGTCTTACCTACGTGATATTGACAAGAAAAAATTTATGTTGATAAGAGTGAAAATTACTAGATGACAATAGAGAGTAAAATTTGGTCCATTGTTTCCGTGATTCGTAAATATGAAGGGGTCCTAGCACATAAGATATAAGCTCAAACATAGAATTTCTGATTCTCCTCATCTCTTTGTTAATTTTATCCCTTTGATTGTTCTATTTTTTGGTTTATTCTCTATCTTCTTCTCTCTTGTTAAATTGCTGGATTCTTATAGCTTTCTCAAAGCGTCACTAAAGTTTTCTAGATCTGTAGACATACAATTCAGGTCTCCAAAAGACTAGTGTTCTTCGTTCGTCATTTATGTTTTTCTTTGCCTTTTGTGTTTGTGTCATCTTCAAAGTCACATATTGTGTAAGAAATATTTTAGTCATTTATGTGGTCTGTTACAAATATTTCCATTCATGTGAGATTTCCCTCTTTCTAGGCTTGGGATTGGGTGACGTCTTGAGAGCTGATCTGATTTTGCCATTGATTGAGACGTTGCCACTGCAAGAAAGATTAGCGTCATATTTGCCTGAGGTATTAAACAGTATTGTATATGAATTTTCCTTTTATGTTTCAGTGCATTTTGAAGAACTATGTGGTTGCAGGGTCAGTGGACTCCAGATGACATTTTAGAGTTGCTACAGAGCCCACCATTCCGTCAGCAAGTTGATACTTTCACTTATGTAAGATGGGAAAATAGATGCCTGTGTTTTATTACCTTATCGACATTTTAATTTTTCCCCATTTAATGAGGGTAACAATTTGAGAGCGGTTTCTAGGTTCTCAGAACAGGGCAAATTGATTTGGCTCAATTTGGCATTGATCCTAGTAAATGTAAGTGGCCTGTACAATGCTTTTGTATTATGTCTTCTGCATAAATTTATTGTGTTACCTTGAGCTGTTTTGCGGACTAGAACTCATTCAGACTTTATGTTAATTCATTAGCCAATTAATGTAGAAGGCAAGTTACAGTTGAGAACACGAGGATTAAAAAGTGTGATTTCATCTCCTAAATGATTCAATTTGAAATGTTTGTAAATGGAAATGGTAAGAAGAAAGGGAATAAAGAATGACCAAACACGTTCTACTGAGCTCTACACCATTGCTTATTAGCAGCGGCTTTTGTGATCTTGTTGTGAAGCCTTAATGAAGATTAAAATTAACGTGGAAATGGTACTAACACTGACAAGGTTTCCGGATGTTGCAGACAAGTTCACTGTTCTGTCTTTCCTGGAGGCACTTGAAGATTCAGTTTCCAAAACACCCGAGGAATTGAGGCAAGATGACAAGAGCTTACAATCTCATTCTTGTAACCAAAATGAACCCATGGATGAGAGCAGGTAGTGAGAGCATATCTTGTTCCATTTTTCAAATTACGCCTAAAATACCATGTTTTATTTTTCAATTTTAGGTTATGATTATTTTGGGTAGCTTTCAAATTGTTTAAAACAGAAAATTGGTTGGCAGTAATCATGATTATGTCATTTGATTATAGACGGGTGAATTAGGAAAGGTAAAACAAATGCTTACTTGTGTTGTATTTGTAGCACTCACATTTTGGGAAGGAGTTTCTTGATGTTAGTGGTTCTAGTACGCAAGAGTGGTTGTATAAATATGATTAATTGTTAGCATTCGTAATTCAGAACCTAGTTTGAAGCAATGTGCTTCAGTATTGACCAAAATGTTTGGAGAAGAGGATCCCATAAAAGAGAGTTTCAACACTCGAAGCTGTAGGAGGTCCCTGATTCCAAGCTTCGATCCACTCTGATGTTTGATGCTGGTGCTGGTGCGGTGTTAAGACCTTAAGCTGTTTGTAAATCCCGATTTACCCAAAAAAAAAAAAAACTCGAAGCAAACAAGAAGAATCAGGGAGCACTGTGGTTGACAGATTTTTATGTTTTTATAGGTCCTCTCTCTTTGAATCTTCACCCGTATGGCTTTTCCATAGTGGACTTAAAACTCAGTTTAAATCACTAGTTAAAACAATTTTATGTGCTAGCGAAGAAACAAGCTTAAAACTCATTCTAAATCGGTACTTTATGTGCTAGCGACGAAACAATGCTCATCTGATTTAACATTAATGATTCCTGTTGCACCTAAGCCTCAATCAGCAACTTCAGCTAAACCTCTGGATAACAAATGTCAATTTCACCTTTTTTCAAAGGCATTAATCGCACATTAGTAGTGAGGATTTTTATGAGAAGAGAGAAGGAATTGTGTTTATGTTGTAATGAAAAACAGTTTTCAAACCATAAATATAAGAATTGAAAAATGTGATCGTTAAGGAAGAAGATGATTGGACAATTTGTTTGAAAAAGGAATTGATTGTAGCGCCATTGAATTGAACGCAAGTGTTATCAAATACGTTGTTATTCATCACTATCTCATCCCACAACCTTAAGACCACAACGTCAATATTCATTCATTCAAATTGATCTCCTTTTGTTCATTCTCGATTGATAATATCATTTTTTTCTCCATTTTAATGCAATATTAAACTTGCCTTTCAAAGTCATTTTTTTCCAAAGAAAATAATTCGAATTCTTACAAAGCAAGAAACAAAGTTAAGAGTAGCTGAAACTACCAGCTACGAAGAAAATAGTTGTTTAACAAAACATCTGAACAACATAACCGTGGTGGTTACAAATGTTTAATGCTGTTCGGATGAAGGATTTACAATGTAATATAATATAAAGTTAGTTGTCATTTTATATTCCATTTTAAATCTCTTTAAATTGGAGGTTTTTTATTTTTACTTTTTAGGATATAATGTGATGTAATATGAAACTCTTCTCTTCCATCTCATTATATTCTATTATATTATAAATCTTCCTCCCAAACGATAGAATAATATTATATTCTATTCATCAACCCTCAACTAATCATACCCTAAGACGATTAAACTATTTAGCATCTAAGTCCTTAGATCTTAAACTCTATATAAAATTGCCACCATTAGTAACAATGATCATCATAAAATCATCTTAAAATAGTTAAAGACAGATTTTTTTTGTTGTTTAAGAAATTTTTAAAAATTTTCAAAAATCTTTAATTTTTAGTTTTTTAAGAAAAATTCTCTCTTAAATTTTGGTTGAAAAATAATGAAATATATCCACCGTAAACATCACATTTGTTCTAATCAAATGTTGTGTACATAACGATTAATTCAAGTGTTAAACTTAAACTAAATTAATATAATTTGAATCAAATTAATAATTTGTTATAATTATTTTAAATTATTAATTTAAACCGAATTCAATCAAATTAATAATTTGTTATAATTATCTTAAATTATTAATTTAAACCGAATTCAATTGGTTTAAAGCGAAAGGGTTTTTATGATAATTTTAAAGATTATGTAGTTTTTTTTGAAGTTTCTTAAAAACATAAGACGTATATGTATACCAACTACTAAATACCATACCTACGTATGTCATTGCATCTTATCTGAGCACATAACACAAGATGAACACAAAAATTAAGTATCCACCTTTTGCCGCAGTTACATTGCAACCACGTCATATATTAACAACATCATGGCAATAAATAGTCATTTACTTATTTATCACAACTTAAAATATGAAACATCAACATTCACACGTCACAGTCCAATTACGTACACACCACGACAAAGCAAACGATACAAAGTCATACACTTTGTTATAGCAGCTAGCACATCATCAATTAAATACACCAACTCATATAGCGTATTAGAAAACTATGCATCACACTTAAGTAGCCATCAAGTATTCAGAATGCTAAACCCATCACACCAAGATGTAAACATAAATCAACACAATCAATCATATGCACATGCCATTGATATGATGCCCCAACATCACGATATCACATTTTATTTTCAAAATAATATATAAAAATATCACAAATAGAATCATTACAACCCTCTTAAAGAGCAGTTCCCCTTCGATTACCTACTTTACTATATTCCAAATTTAAGAGTTTCAATAAATCCCACACAATAATTTATCTTAATAAAATTCTCTAAAATTATAATAGGAAAAAGTCAATTTTGATCTAATAAATATAATTTATAAATTTATAAAATTAAAATATTTGAATTTAATTTTAAATTATTTAGTCAACCTTAAAATTAAACTATATAAGTTACCATATTTTGAAATCAATGTATGCTTTTTTTAAATTAGAAATGCTATCAAATTCATCCTTTTTAATATAAGTAATTAAGCAATTATTAATCCAAGAGCCTCCCATTTGATCTTGCAATTAATTCTTCACAATTGTTATACTAGAAAATACTCTTTCGTGCCTGTTTGGATGAGCTTAAATCAGTAGAGCTTTTGTCAGTAGAGCTTTTCTAAAAAGAGTTTTTTCTAAAAAGTAAATTGACTGTTTGATTATTATTAAATTTTTTTTAAAAGAGCTTCATACAATAGGCTGTTTGGCAACATAAAAATAAAAAGTACTTTTAATTTTAACTGTATTTTATTTTATAATAAAAATTATTTATGTATATAAATATTTTTAAAATATATTAAACAATATGCAAAGCACAATATATTAATTATTATATAATTTTAAACCATACAAAACATAAATAAAAATATATCTAACCAAATCTTTTATATGAATTATAATTTAAGTAAAACTAATGTAAAAAATAAATATTAAAATATATAAAAAGTCAAATAATATTATATAAATATCAAAATAAACGTGAAAATGTGTTTGTGGGTATTGTGAGAATTATGTGTAAAACATAAAGATAAAAGGAACTAAAAAATAGGCTCATTAATTGATATGAAAAATCTACCTGAAAAAGTATTTTTTTTTTCAAAATTTCAAATTTGAGCTTCTCAAAAAGTTATATTTTAGCTTCTAAAAAAATCATTTCTATGAAAAAAATATTTTTGAATTTTACAGCCAAACACTCAGTTTTCTTAAAAACAACTTTTGCAGTAAAAAAAGAGCTTATTCACTCTCTAAAAGCTGAACCAAACAGGCACGAAATCATCTCATGCTATTGTAATTGATAATACCAAAGTCAAGAATACACGTCTCTTTATAACAATTTTCAAGAAAGGTCACTAATGTCTCTCAAATATGTGACCCTTCACTAAATCTTATAACAGTAATGTAAGTTTCAAGTTGATTATTAAGAAGAAAAAGTTCAATTTTAATAAAAGTCTTGAGTAAGGCTAATTAATTTTTGATTATTAAAAGCAGTAATAGAACTATTAGGATTAGATAAGCAACGCAAAACAATAGTTAAGTATTTACTTCTTCAAAGGAATTGTTAAGCTCTTCAAATTACAAGTCTTATATAATATGAAATAAGTGTCTGTTTGGTTCAGCTTTTGGAGAGTGAATAAACACTTTTTTTCACCGCAAAAGCTGTTTTTAAGAAAACTAAGTATTTGACCGTAAAATCCAAAAGCACTTTTTTCACATAAATGACTTTTTTTAAAGCTAAAATATAGCTTTTTGAGAAGATCAAATTTGGAGCTTTTTAAAAAAGTACTTTTTCAGGTAGATTTTTCAGATCAATTAATGAGCCTATTTTTAGTCCTATTTACCTTTATGTTTTAAACATAATTCCTACAATTCCCACAAACACATCTTCACATTTATTTTGAGATTTATATAATATTAATTGATTTATATATGTTTTAATATTTATTTTTTATACTAGTTTTACTTATATTATAATCCATATAAAAGATTTGATTAGATACATTTTATTTTTGTTTTATATGGTTTAAAATTATATAATAATTAATATATATTGTGCTTTACATATTGTTTAATATATTTTAAATAATATTTATATACATAAATAATTTTTATTACAAAATAAAATATAATTAAAACTAAAAATATTTTTTATTTCTATGTTGCCAACCAGTCTATTGTATGAAGCTCTTTTAAAAAAGTTTTTTTTTAAATGACAACCAAATAATTAACTAACCTTTTAAAAAAGCTCTTTTTAGTAAAATTTTACTGACAAAAATTCTACTGATATAAACCTATCCAAATATTCACTTTATCCTAATCATATATTTATATAGGTATCCCTTAGATTGTCTATATTTTCTGTGTATATTCCAACTCTGTTTTATTTTATCTCATAATCTTTCAAACCCTCTTCATCTTTTATTCTATTCCAATCTTTCATTGTATTATTCCAGCCACATATTTTATGTGGTTCTCACAAAAATATTTTTCTTAGACACGTCCCTACCATTAAGGGAGACAAGATCCTCTGTCTAGTATTACTCTGTCTTATTCTGTCCTATAAATCTCAGCTATTTATTTTGTAGAACTCACGCGCAATTTACACGGGACTCATGTAAATAAATGGCTGAGATTTATTAGACAAAATAGGATATCATAATATTAAACAGGAGATCTGGACTCCCAAGGCATTGATTTGTGAGGCATTTATTGTTTCCAGCAACGTTGAAATCTGGGCTGGTTTAAAAAAAGCTATTGATGCCTGTGGAGCCTACCATGATAAGGATTTAAGTTTATAATATGTGAACTTAGTTTACATGATTCCGAATAAAACAAAAAGTAAAAAAAAAATGGGACTCATGATTGATTGAAAGTATGTTTGTGGTACTTGTTAAAGCAAATCCTAAATTACTGAAAAAAGAATCAATGATCGTGGCCATTATAAGAAAAACCTTAGCTTTATAATGAATTGTTTGGATTGAACTATTATGTAAAGTGATGCTTGGATTGAAATATTCTGGAAAGTGATTTCGTGTATCTTCCAAAGGTGCTGTACATGACAATTTTTAATGAGACATGATTGGGGTTAAAGTTTGTTGGAAATTATGTTTTCCACCTGAAAGTCAAAAGGTTGAGGATGGTTAGTTGGTCCTTATAATTTTTCTTGGACTATCCTTAAACATTATAGTTAAATTTTAAATATATTTTATATTTTATTAATTAAAAGTTTACGGTTTAAGTTTGTTGGTCACTAAAGTAACTTTACTTGAAAAGATATTTAGGCATTTAATTGTGTATTCTTTCAATTGTTCATATTAGATGATGCTTATAAATGAACTGAACGGTTAAGATTATGAATTATAATACTAGGAGATCACTTAAAGATGGATCATTGCTTATAGTTAATCATATTAAAGAGACTTATCGATCTACTTAGTGAATATGTTTGTATATTCAAAGATAACATGCATACCAGCTTGAGTATGATTGACTGTCTATCAAAGTGTGTGTGTATATATGTTAGCATCATGATAGATTAAAGATATGTGTTTATATATATATATATTAAAGTTTATTATTGTCTGAATCTTTTAATTGTATTCAAAATATTAATGTGTGAGTTTGTTTTTACGTTTGTAGTTTTTAGTAACTTGTTAGCTATGAGTAATAGTCTAATCAAGTTTAATGAGCTAAACTATGTTGATTGGTCTGAGTAAATATAATTTCAGTTGAGTATTATAGATAAGGACTTGTTATCAGTTGCAAAGAAGCCTACAATTATTACTGAAACCAATACCCAAGCTGAAAGGACATATTTTGAGGCTTGAGAAAAGTCTAATAAGTTGAGTCTAAACTTAATGCGATTGATAATAGCTAAAAATGTTAAGCCATCATTGTCACAGTAAGTGATACGAGTAAGTGGAAGAGTCTAGTGCAACCACAAATCTAAGGCTAAAATTGTCATTTGAATCTCAACATTTCATGAAAGATTTGACTAAAAGTTAGGCTTAATAATTAGGTTTAGGCCTAATATGTATCAGTCTTAAATCAATAAATTAGACTTGATTTGACATTTATTTAAAAAATAAGTTCTGGGTAAGAATTAGGTTCAGGCTATTCAAGCTCAACTCAATATGAGACTCAATAATTATAAAGAAAATAATATTATTTTGTAAAAAATATCTTTATCTTTATTTTTAATTTAAAAGATCAGGCGAGCAAAACTCAGTCAAACTCAGGCCTAATTGCCTCGAGCTAGGTTCAAACTCAGGCAAAATTTGTCTAGCCAATCTATGGCCTGAACAAGCCCAATCTGGCTTGACTTATTGCCTCTCTTGTTTAGTATCACTTCGCTTTGTAAATTGTTATTAAAACAATACCTTAATTTAAATTTGGTACCATTTCAAAAACTTTAAATGTAGCATAATGTTTGACATGACGCTAAAAACTAACTTCAAACATTTTAAGAAATGTTAAAGGACAATTCTTAATTTTTGCTTGAAACTAAAGAAATTGTTTAGCTTTATCTTTAATATATATAAAAATGGTCAATAATTACTTTGAAGTATGTTTTAAATAAATTAAAATTACATATCTTAAATAAATTATTTAATAAACCAACAGTTTAAAATTAGATAATGAATTAAATCTTACAAACCTTATTTTATTTATGATTATTTATTAAATTGTACAAGGGTGAACCATAGAACAACCGGTAAAATTGTTTCTTTGTGACCATAAGGTCACAGGTTGAAGTCACGGAGTTGTACATTATGACTCTTCCCAAAACCCTATAAAGTGGAGTGTCTTGTTCACTGAATACGTTGACTTTTTTTTAATTAAATCGTAGAATGTTCAAGAAAAACTAAATTTACCACTAATCATGGCAAATTCTCCAATCTGTTTGTTGATTCTATTTAGAAGGATAGTCCTAGTGAAGGGTTAATGACACTTTGCAATTTTAATTCCAAACTTTGAGAAAAGTTGTATCACATCACAAGAGAAGACTGTAAGCAAACAGCTTTAGCTCGACTTGAAATCTAATTGAACCCAAAACATTCAGTCTGAATCTAAATTTAATTGGTTTCAACAAGTCTGAAAATAACTATTCATTAATATAGAAAACGATATCGTTTTGAAAAGTTCAGGCCGAGTTTGAAGACTTATGAAGTCTTACCCCAAGCCATACTCAAAACCTGAACAAAAGAAAAGTAGAATACAGCTCGAAATCTTGTCATCTTAAGCCAAGCATTCAAATAATTAACATGAAATACAGAACAGACATATCAGAACTCAAAAAAAAAGATCATATCAGAACTTCATGTCAACTAAATTGTCAATAAGGAACACAAATGGAAGTCAGAATTTTAAATTTTACTAATCTCTACTGCTCAAACTTTTAATCATCAAAATGAAGTTTTTGATACAGATATGTATAAGCTCTTACGATTACTCGACGAAAGTGGTATCAGTAATTTTGATTGTTGAGTGTTGATCAGCAGGTGTAATGCAGTACACACGGTTTCCGAGATGTCTAACTTCAAGTCCAGCAATCTCACAACCAGTGAAGAAGATAGATTCATCCTCCTTGCCAATTCTACGTCTCCAGCTCATCAAAAATGCCGGCTTGGGCAAGCCTGCAAAAGTTTCTGCCATCAACAGACGAGAAGATCACAAAGATTATCCTTCAGATTCTAATGCCTTGTTCAAGCACTAAATCAGACAGTATACCTGCTTTCAGCTCATTCTCTGCTCTTTCACAGTTTGGCTTGTAAGACTTGAGGAGAAAGGAAAGAGTTTTTATCAAGTTTGTGTACTGTTTCACGTCTACAACACCAACGAGCAGAAAACAAGAAAGCAAAACTGAAGTTTTGAAATGTTCAAATCATGGTTGAAGACAATGTCAGTTCCGCAACATAGCACTAAGCATGGCATGTTGTAACCAATTGAATACTTGTTAATAGCATTGTCTCCTGTGCAAAGGATTCTTAACTTCTTGGTCAAAGCAGCTATTCACATTCTTTAAAGCACTATAAAGTCTAAAGCTTAATCTTCTCATGCTCTTCTCATCTAATTCAGAATGATAATTCTGAAATTTGCACAGTTGGAATAATAGTAACTTACATAGTAAGATATCACTTGCAATAACTAGGTCCCAAGAAGGATCAACAGACGGAAAGTTGTCTCCCCATGAATCTGAAAGTACAGAAAAACACCATTTCAACATACAAGCAAACAAGATTAGTTTGAGTGAGAGCACAAAGAAATGGTAATTCTTATCCTTTAGCATTATGAATAAATATTATGAAAATATTTTCTACCAACTATAAAAGAGCCCAGTGGCCTTTCATGTGTCCCACTCAAGAATCAAGATGATCATATTGGAATCAAATGGTAGGTTCCTACCATGTCATCCATCAAATGGTAGGTTCCTACATGACATTGTCCTAAAATGGCATCAGCACCTTGTTAATCAATTTCTATAATGACCTTTTCGTGAAAGAAGAAAAGAGAAATCCATATTGATCTTTACAATTGTTATACTACACATACAACATATAGAAGACCAAGCAACTTACGCTTTATGTGAGGAAGAATGGGATTAACCCCATTCGCCCTGCAGTTATGAGCTATGTTTTGCTCGATTTCATCATCATAATAGTCTGATGTCGTGACGTCAAGATAGAACGATTTCCGGAGGAAAATGGCCAAGGCCCCAGTTCCACTGCAAATTGGAAAGTTATTCCACATCAACAGAACCTCTATTCAATTTCCAAATCATAATCTTTCAGCTAAACAAAGGCCAGACAGTCAAGAAGTAGACACAAACACATATCAGTAAAATAATCGTCATACAAAAGGCATTGATAGGGCTTGAAGGTAATGTGATGGAAACCAAAATTATGAACAGACCATCTAGGATTTCGTCTAGTGGTTAGAGATGTCATAGTACCTCTTTATTTACGAAATTCAAAAGCTAATAGATGCATATAGTACCTTCCTAGTTCAATGCAGCGTCGTCCTTCAACCATTGACCTATGATCAACCAACCATTCTGCAAATGAAAATGTCCCTGGCCAGAGTAAGTTGGCATTCAACTGATGAAAAGAAAACTCCCGAATGAGCAACTCCTGAGAACAAGCCAAAACACGAGGGAACAAGGAGTAAAGAAAAGAGCTTTCTTAAGATTAGCTTTCTTGCCAATCTTAAGAAAAAAATCAACCCATCACAGGACTGACCAAGAAGCATTGCAATAACAAGAATTACCATTCCGGGAAAACTGTGCTTCCTCTCCACATAGCTCTGTTCTGGCTCTTTCTCTTGCTCCTCTACAAAGAATTTAGAAAGAAAGCTTAAATCTGTGAAATGGGTATTAAAGTACAGGCTTGTCGGAGCCAAAAGAGAGGCAGATAGAGATCAATGTAGTTACCATCGAAGTAGTCAAGATCGCCGGCGAAAAGCGAGGACGCAGAGAAAAGAGCTGTGTCCATTTCTTTCTGTATCGGGTTGGATACACCAGAGTACCGTACCCGATGGACTTTGGACCATATATGGTCCTATAAATTGTAATTGGGCTTACATTTCCAAGTTTGTGAATAATTATTTAATATTTTTATTTTAAAAATACTTAAAACATTTAAATTTTATTATTTAATTATCAAATCAATGTATACTAATATCGCATCGGACTTTATATCGAATTAAATTTTAGTACAATACTGTATCAATACTGGTTAATATAGGGTACCATTTCAAATATTTTTTAAAATTATGAAAGAATATCTGAATTTTTTTAAAATTATAAAATAGTCCATTATCATATTGTACAATTATATGGTGTATTTTTAACTATATCTCTAAAAACTATAATAATAATAATAATAATTTTAATTTTAATTTAATTTAATAATTATT
>JAOSBK010000204.1:14781771-14792548 GCA_027568895.1 Erythroxylum shatona
ATTGTTTAATATATTTTAAATAATATTTATATACATAAATAATTTTTATTACAAAATAAAATATAATTAAAATTAAAGGTATTTTTTATTTTTATGTTACCAAACAGTCTATTGCATAAACTCTTTCAAAAAAACTCTTTTTTAAAAAACAGTTAAATAGTTAACTAACTTTTTAGAAAAACTCGTTCTAGAAAAGCTCTACTGATAAAAGCTCAACTGACAAAAGCTCTACAGATATAAGCCCACTCAAACAGGCACTAAATTAACTCTATAAGTATGCCAATTTGATAACTCATGACTACTATGTCATGATTGACCTTAGGGTATAAATAAATAATCTATTTAAAGACTATCATTTGCTAGTGTTGTTTAACTATTTTCACCAAATTCATTGTGTCAATAAGGATTTGATCTTACCAACTTCCCCATATACAAAGATCATATGGCTAGAGAGAGATTATATACATTCTCTCTAACCATTCATCTTATTTATCCCCATTCCTGCTTCCCTAAGTCTAATCGTAGCTAATCTCTATACACCTCCTCTATCCATCACTAACCTAACTTCCTCCCAATCCTCACTTCTTTTGGTTCTTCAACTTTCAACAATCATTCCTTCCATCCATCACTAACCTAACTTCCTCCCAATCTCACTTCCTTTGGTTCTTCAACTTTCAACAATCATTCTCTCCACGTGGGGGGAGCTTTGTTGAGGGCATTTTAGACTCTTTACTTTTATAATTGCTTTCTCTCCTCCAATCTTTCTATTTTAGGTAACTGTATCCCTATTTTAGCTCCCTGCCAAACATCTCTTTTCCTTTTAGACACTATGCACGCCTCTAAACCAGCTACCATCTAGGGCTCTATTAAGAAGATTTGCTTCCTTTACCCTCATCAGGCATAATCCAAACTCTGCCATCCTCCTCCTAGCAAGTTAGAGAACATGACATGTTTTTAACTTCCCACTTTTCTTACAACCTTAGCAACTTAGATTTTAGTTTGAATCCAACAGACATAGAGTTATTCCTATGCCTTAAATAAGGAATTTCAATAAGTTACCTAAAGGAAATCTAATAGGAGCAAAGATAAGGGCTCTAAACATAAATCTATTAATAAATGAAAATCATTACATGGAATGTAAGGGAGTTCAACTTCCCTAATAAGCTATTACGTTTAAGGGATTTTGTCTTTAATACAAAATCATTTATTTTTGTTCTTTTAGAAATTAAAATTAGTTTTAAAAATCTTAGGATCCCAAATATATTGAGTACTAGGTGGAAATTTATTTCTAACCATCAAGCCAATGGTTTAGGGAGGATTATCATAAGGTATGCTTTAATTTTGTGGATATTGAAGTTTTTGACATAGAAATACAAGTAATCCATCTGAAATGGATATTTATCTAGGAAACGGTTGCAATCTTCTCCTTAGTGATTTATGGTGTTAATCATGATTTTCAAAAGAAGGCTTTAGGAAACAATTTGGTAGAATTCTATAAGAAAATGAATGGGTCTTGGTTATTATTTAGAGATTTCAACACTAATTTATTTAGAACTGAATTTGACAATCACTTTAGTTTGAGAAACTTCTCTCCTGATTTCAATGACTATATATAGAAACTAGGAATATTTGATCTAAAGTTTTAAGGTAACTATTATACAAGGAGTAATAAGTAGTCTAGAAGGTGGGCTATGAGAAGAAAGTTAAATTGTTTATTAGTTAACAAGGTCTGGATAATCCAGTTCCCTAATAGTGTGACAACCTTTTTGGATCCATTGTTTCTTATCATTCCCCAATTTTGGTGGAGAATCATTTCCAAAAACATAAAAGGAGACACCTTTTTAGTTTTAATAAATTCTTGGTTTAGTATATTAGTTTTGTATGAAGGACTTTAAAAGGGATTGGAGTCAACATTTGTGGGCTCACATTAATGTAGATGTGTCAAAAAATTGAAGGCGATTAAATTAGAGATGAAAGGTCTAATGAATATAAGAGGCTCCACTACACAACAAGTTGTTGATAGAGCTAAAGAGGAGTTGGCTCTTAATTTAGGGGGAACTACCTTCTGTTAACCAAGGAGAAGACACTCTTAAGAGAGCTAATAGAGATCATTCCAGTCTGATGGAGCAAATAGCTAAATCTAATTGCATAAAAGGAGGTGAAAGGTGTGCTAAGTTTTTTCAATTCTATATTGGCTAGAAAGAATGCAAATAGAATCTTTTCTCTAAAATTGCCAAATGGTACTATAATACTTAGCAAAAGGATACACTTAATGAAGTTGATAGGCACCTAAAGGGATTTTACAGTTACATTTGTAGATTACTTGCTTCTCCTATATTACGTAGCCTTTTCATTAAAAAGATGATCACCCAGGAGTAGTCTAAATCACTTACTATGCTTGTTAAGGACAAGGAGATAGATGAGGAGGTTTTCCAGATGAACGCTAACAAATCCCTAGGTTTTGATGGCTTTAATGGCTTCTTCTTTCCTAAGACCTAGCAGGAAGTTAGCCTTTTGGTAAAGAGAGTAGTAAAGGAATTCTTCTATAGAGGAATACTCCTAAAGGAGATAAACCCACATCAGTTTGATGCCTAAGACCCTTAGTTCTACATCCTTTAAGGATTTCAGGCCCATTATATGCTCAAACTATTGATTGACTTTTAGCTGTAGCTAGTACCAGAAAGAATGGGTCTATTCCACAAAGACAATGATTCTAGTAATTACCTTTTTCCTATTATCTAACCTACATATTGTTTTGGATTTTAATAAAAGAAAATGAAAATAAAGCAAGTAAAATAAAATAGATAACAATATTAAACAGAGAATTAATAATTCACTTAGAAAATTGCCGATATCAATAATTTGCATCTAAGTTTCGAATCCCCCTAAACCCTTAACATATTGATGTTTTATTACTCAATTGTTTTATTGATTTATTAGATCGTGGAGATTTTGATGGCATGCTAATAGCTGACCTTGAGCCTATTAGCAAATAATCTTAAAGTTTTCAACCAAATTACCAAGGTTAAAGTTTATAAGATTGCTTTATCAATGTTTGAATCCCTTTATTAGTTTTGACCCTAATCTGGAAGATTTATGTCATCCTATCTTTAGGAATGCAATTAACTCCTTTCAATTATGGTAGATCTATTCATCAATAGGATTTCTTAATCTATATGTATGAAATTAGATTATGATATAATATTCCTAGGTCTATTAGAACACAAATAAAGCACATAGTCAAATCATAATATAATAATCTAATTGTATTAATAAAAGAATCAAATCATATCAAAGTATTAACATAAGGTTCATCTATCCTAAATACTAACGAGATGTTTAGTTGCACATTATCGAACATGAAGTCAAAAATTTATTGAAAGAAAAACGAATTGAAAACAATGGTTTCATAATTATAAATCTCCCTCATTGTCTTCTATCGAATATTTTTGCGATGTAGAGATTTGATTTTGTATTTTGATGGATCTTTCAATGAATTCCTTATGTTTTTTACTTCTCTGGATCAAAATCACTCCTTGAGAATGATCTCCATGTTTGGAATCAACTCCTCTAGCCTCATCCTCCTTTTTTAGGTTGAACATGCCCTTTTATATTGAAATTCAGGGTTTTTGGAGATGCATGGGCTGATGCACAACTGTGCGTCAGACCATGCATAACCAAAATCTCCAAAAATTGTAAATATACATGGCCTAGGAGAAGTGCACGGATAGATGTATGATCGTTCATCCCTCTATGCTTAAAATCTTCATTTTATGTCATGTTTTCTTCCAAATTCTTCTCCTTTAAGTTCGCGAAGGCAATTGTATTTTGTGAACACACTTGGAACGAATTAAGTACCAAATACACAACAAAAGTTTAAAATATCAAGTAAAAATACATCAAATATATGGTATAAACATTACCAATTATGCATCTATCCAATATCTCCATGCTTAAGCTTTTGCTTGTCCTCAAGCAAACCATAATCAAAATTATATATCTTACAACATCAATCCATCATCAATCTCGATTTGTTCGTTCTTATTATACATCATCATATCCAATTGAATCAAATTAATATACAATTGGAATCAAATTATCCTAAAATTAACTTTCTTGGTCAATATTAATAATAATCACATCAATAATCGCATTGAAATCAAAGCATTAATCTTTAAATCCTTACTAAGATTTCTCTCAATGCAATCAAATGTTTAGGGTGAAAAGAATCAAAACTCTCAATCAATGCCTAGTGGAACTCTTACCATAAGCTTGCAATAAAATCACATCTCCATCACTTATGTATAAACTAGAAGCAATCTAAAGGTCTTTATATAGGTTGTAATGGGGCTTAGGTATGGTATTAGATACATAGGTGATTGACTTTAGTGCAAGTCGGAGGATGTTAGTTTAATCCTTTGTAGTCAATCGGTTCATTGTAATAATTAAAATTATGATGCCATCATAATTATGAGATTTAATTTGTATTATGTATTATTCCTGAGTTATTCCTAGTTATAGTTTCTTTCAGATGAGATATTGGTGGAACAATAAAACTAATACATAATATATTTCTTTCTTATGAAGAAAATGATTGATCTCATAAATTAGAATATAAAGATATTAAAATAAATGTGTGGGTTCTTATTAGAGAATAATTTATCTGAATTGACCGGATTTTAAGGATCCTAAATGGAAAATTTGTTCATTATACTAACTATATAATTGAACCTTAGGCTTAAGATTACCAAAGTATCTTATAGAAGAACTATTATGTTTTGATACTACTTATGACTTATTTTATTTAGGATATCTCTTTCAGTAATAATTGTATATAGTATGATAGTTGAGTATGTAAATAAAGGATTCATCACTCTAAAGTAATTAGAAAGAATGTTTCAATGCTCTTGATTAGTAGTAATTTAAGGAATTCTTTGGCTAGAATGGATTAAGATTTACAACGGTGATTTCAAATATTAATTATAAGATAATTACTAATTAGCAAGAATGAACATTATTGAATTTAAAAGGGAAGACACTAAATTCGTACTCTATGTCTACTTGGAATATTGTGTAATGAAATGATTAAATTATACATTATAACTATACATAAAAAGGTTGAGTCAAACCACTTTGGCATTCCTAATATTTGAGTATTCATGATATGTTGCTAAATGTCCATTTTTATTTATGATTGTAAATTGTTTAATTGGAGAATTTAGGAATGTCAATTTTAGGCTGGCCTGATTTTAGCCAAGGTTGACTGAGCCACGAGTCATGGACAAAACTCGGTCCGGCTCGTGGCTCGACCAGAACATAAAAAGTGACATCATTTTTTAACTTTAAAAAAATACATATGATGCCCTTAGGAGAATTAAAGATAAATTAAAAGGAGTCTAATTTATCTAATTATAGTTATGAATTAAAATTATGGTTTATAACATTGCTAATATATTAAGAATCTAAAAAGTCACACATAAAGGAGCAGCTAAAAAGAGAAAAATTAATTAAAATTAGACTTAATTATAAAGTTTGATAAATTTCAAGGATTAAATATGAGATATTTGATTTTATTAAAATTAAATTATAATTCTAATTAGAGTTTGACTTTAATTATAATTAAAAAGTTTATTTTCAATAAAAATAAAGTCTTTTGTCTTCCTTTATAAATAGGAGGAAGGCATAAGAGAGTTAGCACTCATGCCTTCACCTCAAAAGAATTGTTTTTTTATAAAGTAAATAAATATATATTCAAAATTCACTGTATAATCAAAGAAGTAATAGCTTTAGAGTCGGTGATAGACATAATGGCATTTAAGATAATTAAAATAGATAAAACCAGTGAGATATTAATTAGAAACTAGCTTAGGCACTAGAAATTCTTTGTGTTGAGACTAATTACCATGTGACAATTGTTAGAGCCAAGTAGCTCTTATATAGTAAATTAGTTTGTTAGCTAGGATATACTTTTCCAACTCCTATTTTTTATATACTCGATTGTTCCTTTCTCTCTAAATGACATATACACAACATGTGAAAGCTATCTTGAACACAACAAAATTCTCTGCTATTCTCTTAGAGGAATAACAAACCCAATTGATGATTTGGAACCAGTCTCTTACGTTGAAATGCAAGTTGAGAGTTATGTGAATTCTTGACCATATGGCTTGAGCATATGAACATTGAAAAAGTAGACGAGGAAACTAACTTAAGTTCAGCTTTATTAATAACATATAGTGGATTAATAGTCTAGAATTTTTCCTTCGTCCAAAGTTTGGCTTTGATTGCTGGCTAGTAGGTTGTAGTTACTTTAAAATTATAAAGTTGGACAAAATAAGTTTTAACCAACTTAACTTGGGGAAGTGTGATCCAAAAATTCCAGATAGGATTTGTTGGATAAGCTATATGAATTGTCTAGAGACCATAAAGACAGATCGTCAACATCCTAGTTAGGACTATAGTTGGGAGGATTAGCTATAATGTGGGGCATTTCTCTATAACTACCACTCCAAAAATAGCGAGAAATTAATTCAGCTACCTTAGTGTTTAGTGGGAATCTTCGACTCAATGAGGTTAGTACGTCTTATTTGTATAAGGTAAAGTCACAAATCCAAACCATACCTAATTTTTTTTTTAATATAGGATATATTATGCTCCTTAATCTCTATATTTTAATGAAAGGCCGTGAAAGTTCTTTTCATTCTTTCAAATTCCGAAAGCAATTATTTGTTAAGTAATAGACATTCAACCATCTAACCTAAATAGATGCCTTGTTGTTTAACATCTTCCAAATCTTTTTTGTAATAAGCGTCTAACTTTTAAGTTTGAGTGACGTGCAGCCTAAACCTCCTTCCTATTTGTGTTAGTAGACTTCAGTCTATTTAACTTTAGCTCCATAAGAGTTGTTAATGTTTCCTAACAACAAAAATCTCCTGATTAAATTCTCTAATTCCTTGATGATCCCTTAAGAATCATCAAATGTGCACACCAATGAGATTATAGATTTAGAAGGACTATTTTGACAAGTTGGGTTATTCCTGCTAAGGATAGGAATCTATTATGCCAACGGACACTCTTTTCTTGATTAGATTTATCAAATGTTGGCATTCAGCAGTCTTAGACTTCTAGGTGAAAATAGGCAACCCAAGGTGTGTAAAAGTTAAAGTTTGTAGTTACATATATGTAATTTGTGTCAGTAAGTTCACATATGAGATACTAACAAATACCATGAGCTTTCTCTTCTCAAAGTTGATTTCTAACCTTGACTTCTTAGTGAAGTAGCTGAGGGAAGAGATATTAGTTCTTAATAAGTTAGGATCATTCCCATAAAATAACAGGATGTTGTCAACATATACCAAGTTGAAAATGTTTAACTCTTTGCATTTATAATGGTATTAGAAGTTACTCATTGTCGTGATATTCTTTTGAATGATTCTAATAAGAACTTCCAAGTGTAAAGATGTATGATTCAATTAATTTTTATTATTCATGTTTTTAAGTGATTTAATTATTTAAATTAATTAAAATTATATAAATTTATTTTTCTGCAGTGTCCATGATTGAGTTTCCTAACAATATCTTACAATAATGTTAGAAATTAGGTAAAGAATGAAATAAATACTCCTGACCTATCTCTAACTTTTCCTCTAACCTCTCTCTAAACTTATCCCACACTACCCTCCTTTCCTACCAACTTTAGAAACTGTTCTCGACACCACCTGTAACATCCCACTACCATAGGGTATATACCCCAACATTCAGGTACATAACCTATGATAATGGTATGTTATAGTAAAAACAAATCCAACTTAAACATGACATCAACTAACATCATTTAAAGTCAGCAAATTTTAAAAGTATTCATTATATTCATTCACAAAGTTTACACTGTTTCCATTATACAAATATTTACAAAACCTCATACAAGTTCTAACAAAAACTATAAAATAAAAGCTATAACTCTCTGACGTCAGCTAACAGACCTCTGAGCCATAACTTAGTCCAAAACGTTCTTCTAATCCCGAATAAATACTAAGTCTCCTGTCTCGTACTTGAAAAATCAAGTTGCAATTTTTATGATTTTGAACTCAATGACTTAACCATCATTGATGATTTCACCGGATTCACATACACAAATCACATTTTTCACAATTAATCATATAGAACATGTATATTTCAAAGACTCACAATGTCAAGGCACATCATTTAATCTTTGCAAATCAGATCATATATATAAACAAATACAGATGCATATGAGACTCTAGATTCGTTATTAATGTGATGACCGAGCGCCTTTCACATACAGATACAATTACCGACCCATTGGACTAAGTCAGAAACAATTATCATGGAGCATAGCTCTACGTGCAGAATCAGTAGTCATGGAGCAAAGCTCTACATGTAAACGCTTTCATACTAGCTACTCCAGTCACAACACCTTTATCTGAGTATGCATTTTATGAAATGCTTCAAGTTTAGATTATGCCATGTATAACAGTCACATATAATGCACAGTCAGCATCTCATAATCATCGGACCTAAGTCCGACATTTAACTTTCGTTGAGAATTCACATAGCATTCAGAATCTCAAGGCAATCAAGCACTTCCATTACACACCCAACTATTTAACTCCTCAGACTTCGAGTCCGGAATTCATAAACAATCGCAACAATTCAATAATTGGCAAAATCAAATCAAATTAATCCTAGGAAATTCATCTAGGTTGACTCACAGTATGCTCTAAGAAGTTATTGTCTGGATGGTCTGACAATGTCCGACTAGTGTCCGATGTTCTCCTCTATAACATACACAACACATTTACAAATATCACATTTTTGTATAAATGTATAAGTATTCCTTTATGCACAAGTATTTATTAAAATATGCACAATGCATGTTCAATGACAATTCCTGGTATCTTATTGATTCTTATCATCAAATCAATCAGATATTAAATTCCTCATTAATCTCCTTTGTATTTATTATTTGGACTATAATAAAACAATGTGAAATCAATTACATAACTTAATTGACCACTTCAGGTTTTTCTAACAACATACTTATGACTCAACTTGCATAATTAATTTCATCAGGAAAGTGAAGGAATTTGGCAACACTTCCTTCTAACAAATTATTGTCCTATGTCGTAAGTTACTATTGATACCGAGATCATTCAATTTGGTTCATTATTCAATGAGTTACGCACAAAATATCACAGACTGTGCACATTTGAATTTTTGGCTAATGCATGATCATGCCTCCAAGTTGTACACCTCATAACTCTCAATGACAATATCCGAAAATTACAAACTTTATGCCAATTTAAAGCTAAGAGCATAAGAAATAATTTTGGTGAAGACACCTCAGTCTAATTCAGCCTACATCAATACAGTTTATTCAATAATCACAGGACATGATTTCTATCCCTGGTAGTGCTATAACCTAATCCAAGACTCAATTTCATGCCAATTTTGAAAGTCTTAGAGATAGAATTAAAATTTGACATCTTCAAGAAAGTTGTAGAAATATGTCTCAAGTTTAATATGAATCAAGAATAAATTCATTTGAAACTCTAAAGATCAATATATAATCAGAATACCAATGTATGTTCATGAAAAATTTCTAGTTCATAACATTCTAGCAGAATTCCACACTTTCATCCTATCAGTCATTTTCAAATAAATTCAAATGGTTCTAAATTTTTATGGAGAGAAAAAAATTGTCTTAGGAGTCAATTGGTTCAATTATCAATTCATTTTGAGGTTGGATGGCAAAGTTGTAGCTAAAAGAGTCAACTAGTTCAGTTTTGGTGCAACTATTGTTCTCTTCTCTCTCTAAAAACGCAAGTTTCCTCCTTCATCACCGAACCAGTTTTCTTCTTCTTCTTTCTCTCTTCTGCTTAATTCCTCATAAAAATCATATACCCTTATATTTGCTCTTTCATTTTTTACACCCATGCAACTTATCTTATGCTAAAACAACTCAAAATGCAAGATTAGCTACAAATACCAAAACTAGAAAATTTTCACTACTATTCATCATCTTCAACCTTTGTCACATGTTTTGCACTCTATCTTTCCTTATTTCACGATTCCTACACCATTTCTAACTTATATTCTTTGCATTTCCACTCCCATTCTAGCCCATATTACTCACATACAATTCAAAACTCAAGATTCAAACCAAAAACCAAAATCCGAACTCACCTACGGTTTTTCATGCATAATTACTGCAACTCATATATCTCATGCATGTGTTTATTTCCAGCATGCAAAACATCACCAAAAATCATTTAGGAACTCAGAAACTTAGAAGTTTACTTACTTTGTTTTTTAGAAAATCATAGCATAAGAATGGAGACCAAAGCTCGGTGAAGTCAAAGCTATACTGAAGAGAAAACAACAAGAGTTTTTGGCTAATATCTTGCTTTAATAACTCATAGACACGTGCCCCCCTTGCATGGGGGCCACTTGTTATCCTCTTATAAGTGTTACATGTCATTTGTCCATTTTTCTTAGTATAAAATATCCCAAAATTTTTAGAAAAATTTCAAAAATTCCAAAATATTACTAATAGTCTCCAAATAAAATTTTACCACCAAATAAATTTTGTAACACAATTAATCCAAAATCCGCACTTTAATTACATTAAAAATCACTTATACCCAAAAAAATGTCATGAATACATGTACAATTATTTGTATATGTGCAAAATCAATAATATCGTGTGCGTGTATGTCACATTATGCATAAGCGTGAATTATGCTTCCTAATTTCT
>JAOSBK010000204.1:14792648-14803983 GCA_027568895.1 Erythroxylum shatona
ACAATCATGCATAAGCGTGAATTATGCTTCCTAATTTCTCATTAATCTCTAATAAACACCATTTTAAACTTAATTCAAGTAACAGGATGTTACAATTCTCCCCTCCTAATAAAAATTTTGTCCTCAAAATTTTTACTTGTATGGTCAAATAGGTAGGGGTACTATCACCTCATATAATCCTCAATTTCCCATATTGCTTCCTCAATCGAGTGACTTCTCTAACAGACTTTCACCAATGGATCATTTTGTTTCTCAATTGCTTTGTCTTATAACCCACTATCTTGATCATTTCCTCAATATAACTCAAATTGCTATCAATCTTAATATCTTGAGCCAGTAATACATTAGTAGGATCAGATCTGTATCTTCTTAACATACTTACATGAAACACATTATGCAATTGAGACATCTTGCTAGGCAAAGCTAACTTATATGCTAAAGATCCAATCCTCTCAAGAATCTTATAAGGACCAATGTATCTTGGGCTCAACTTGCCATTTTTACCAAATCTCAGTACACCACGTCAAGGTGACACTTTCAGAAAGACTCTGTCACCAACCTGATACTCCATATCTCAATTGTTTTGATCCATATAGCTTTTCTGACCTTGTGCTACTTTAATTCTGCTATGAATCAAATTTACCTTATCAACGGTATCTTGAATAAACTCTAGGCCTTCGACAATTCTTAGACCCTCTTCATCCCAATATAGAGGCGAACGACACTTCCTGCCATACAATGCATCGTAAGGAGCCATACCGATACTACTGTGATGCTGATTATTCTAAGCAAATTCAATCAAAGCCACATATTGATCCTATGCTCTTTAAAACTCGAGAACACAAGCTCTAAGCATATTCTCAACAGTCTTAATCTTTCTCTCACTTTGACCATCTGTCTGAGGATGAAATGCAATATTGAAATTTAGCCTTATACCTAAAGCTTTCTGTAAACTCCCTTAAAATCTTGAGGTAAATCTAGGATCCCTGTCCGACACAATGGACACTAGAACCCCATGTAATCTCACAACTTCATTCACATATCGTCGAGCTAATTGATCTAGTGAATAATTTTCCTCACTGGAAAGAAATGAGCCAACTTGGTCAGTCTATCTACATTGACCCAAAATGGGTCATGTTGCCTCGAAGTCCTAGGCAAATCCATAATAAAATCCATCGTGATTCATTCCCATTTCCATTCCGGAATAGGTAACAAATGTAATTTTCCAATAGGAGCTTGATGCTCGGCCTTAACCTGCTGGCAAGTTATGCGTTTAGAAACGAACTTCGCTACTTGCTTTTTCATCCCCGACCACCAGTAATGTTGTTTCAATGTATTATACATCTTGGTGGTACCAAGATGCATAGCATAAGCTGCTACATGGGTTTATTCCAAAATATCTTTTCTCAAATTATCAACATCGGGCACACATAATCTTTGCCCTAACCACAATGTATCATCTCTAACTTCAAATTTAGAATCCAGCTTCACTTTCAGCTTCTTAATTATCTTCATTAAGTCTGGATCTCTGCTCTGAGCCTCTTTAATTCTTTCAAGCAACACAGTTCTCAACTTTAATGTGGCTATCAATGTATCATTTTTCTCTAGATTTAATTCAACATTCAATGCTTTCAACTGAACTAGGCTCAGTGACCTCGATAACTAAACTTGAACCACACTACTATTAAACTTCCGATTTAACGCATCAGCTACCATGTTAGCATTGCCAAGATGATGCTTAATGATACAATCATAATCTTTTAATAATTCAATCCATCTTCTCCGTCTCATATTCCACTCTTTTTGGCTCAACAGATATTTCAAACCTTTGTGATCAGTGAATACCTGAAAAGTTTCTCCGTACAAATAGTGTCTCCAAATTTTTAAGGCAAATACCACTACAGTGAGTTCCAAATTGTGTATTGGGTAATTAAATTCATGAGACCTCAATTGTCTCGATGCATATGCTATTACTTTACCATGCTGCATTAGTACATATCCTAATCCCTGATGTGACACATCACTGTACATAATATAGCCTTCGGAACCTGATGGGATAGCTAACACTGATGCTGTAATTAATCAATGCTTTAACTCCTTAAAACTCCTTTGACAATCATTATTCCATCTGAAAGCCACATTCTTTCTCAGAATTTTTGTCAAAGGGGCTAAGATTAGTAAAAACCCCTCGATAAACCTTCTGTAATAACTAGCTAATCCAAGGAAACTTCAAATCTTAGACACATTCCTTGGAGCCTTCCACTTCATCACTGCATCTAATTTCTTTGGATCCACCTGAATGCCCTGTCTAGACACTATGTAACCCAAGAATACCACCTGATCAAACCAGAAGTCGCACTTACTGAACTTGGCATAAAGCTACTTTTCCCTCATTATATAGAGAACCAATCTCAGATGTGCAACATGATCTTCTCCACACTTCTAGTACATTAAAATGTCATCAACAAAGACAATCACAAAGGATCTAAATAAGGTTGAAATACCTTATTCATCAAAGCCATAAAAGTTGTCGGAGCATTAGTCAAACCAAACGACATCACCAAAAACTTGAAATGCCCATATCTTGTTCTAAATGCACTCTTGGGAACATCAGCCTCAGCTATTTTCAACTGGTAATATCCTGATCTCATGTCTAACTTTGTGAACACCCGAGCTCCCTACAACTAATCAAATAAATCATCATTCCTCGGCAATGGGTATTTATTCTTCACTGTGATCTGATTCAACTGCCAGTAATCAATACACAATCTCATAGTTACATCCTTCTTCTTTACAAACAGTATCGGAGCTCCTCAAGGTGACACACTAGGCTTGATGAAACCATTATCTAACAACTCTTGTAACTGGGCTTTCAACTCCTTCAATTCTACAGGCGCCATCCTATATGGGGGTATTGATATAGGAGCAGTACCTAGAATAATGTCTATAGTAAACTCCACCTCCCTTTTTAGGGGTAAACCCAGTAATTATGCAGGAAACACATCTAGGAAATCCCTAACAACTAGAATATCCTGAATGGTTTGTTCATTCTGAGTGTCAACTACGTGGGCTAGATAAGCCTCACATCCACCTCGGATCAGTTTCAGCACACTCAAAAATGAAATTGGTTAGGTTTACACTACCTGACTAACTCCTCGAAACACCACTCCCGGCTGGTTGGGAGATTCAAGAACTACTTCCTTGGTGTAGCAATTCGTTATAGCCCGATGAGCTGTAAGCCAATCTATGCCAAGAATTACATCAATTTCTTTTAACTGCAAGACGATCAGATCAGGTTCTAACTCTGCCTGATCAATCCAAACTATACATCTTCTACATACCTCACCAATTACTTTTGTACTAACCACTGGAGTATTCACCTCTAGACTCACTAGAGTATTCACCTCTAGACCACATTTTAGTATCTCTCGCTCACAATGGAATCTAGATGCAAGATGCAGTGTGATGAATGAATGTGTAGATCCTAGATCTACCAATGCATATGTTTCAAAATGAAAAACATTCAACACACCTGCTACCACATCAGGGGAGTTCTGCGCCTCTTGTCTGTTGATGGCATAGATCCTAGCCTGAGATTGCAACTGGTTACTTCGCACCTTAGTCCTGACATTGGGCCCTACTGACTGAGTTCTACCTCTACTTCTGCCTCTCTGTGTAGATCTGCTAGCTCTACTGTACTGTACTGATGCCTCAGTCATTGTTCCTCCTCTAACTCCAGACTGTGATTTAAACATTTTAGGACAATCTCTGATCATATGGTTTAACGAGCCACAACAGAGATAAGCTCCAGTTTCCCACCAACATTCACCACCATGCTTTTTACCACAATGCTCACACTCATGCAGTTGTTGAGACTAGTTGGAGGACATTAGTCCTCTACCCCTCCCATGCCGAACAAATCCACCCCTCGATCGATCTAGACTGGAATCGAGACGATTTGTTCTGACACTTTCTAGAGCTTCTGCTAGAATCAGCCTGAGATTCATCCTGCCTCTTTCCTCTAACCTCCTGTTTGTTCTCTCCTTGACCATCCTTTAATAATTGTTCAATTCTAATTGAGGCCTCTCGGAGTTCTGTAAAACTGCCTAACTTAGAAATGGCAAGCCTCATTTTGATCTCCATATTCAAACCATCCTCAAATCGTCTACATTTTTCTTTTTCAATTGGGATCAATGCAGCTGCATATCCCATTAGCTCATTGAATTTTATCTTATACTCTGCCACTGTGAGTCTGCCTTACTTCAAGTTTAAAAATTCTTTCATTTTCTAATCCATGTAAATCTTTGGCATGTAGTTCTCTCGGAACACTCTCAGAAAATCTTCCCAAGTCAAACTACAAGGTCTGGTGGTACTGCCCAGCATAGTCTTCTACCACTAGTATGCGGGACCTTGCAGTAGTGAGATTGCATAATTGAATCTTTCATCTGCTTCACAATCCATCTAATTGAACACTCTTTTCATTCTCTCTAACCACCCTTCTGCTTTAGCTGGGTCTGTACTTTTGTAGAAGTCCACAACCCTTGCTCCCTCAATTTATCATATCTTCTTTCTTGCCTTTCTGAAATTTTTGGAGGCATTTGAACAAACTCAGGTACAAGAGACTCTACATTGACTCCTGCAGACTCCATGTTAGCTGACTCACCAATTGGATCTCCTATGGAAGGTGACCTATAACAAACATAAGTGTGATCACTATCTGAATATCTCACTATTTATCATATCTCAACTCCTATTTATCCCTAAAGATGCCAAACCATGCTCTAATACCAAAAATGCAACATCTCATTACCATAGGGTACATACCTCAACATTTAGGTACATAACCTATGATAATGGTATGTTATAGCAAAAACAAATCCAACTTACACATGGCATCAACTAATATCATTTAAAGTCAGCAAATTTTAAAACCATTCATTGCATTCATTCATAAAGTTACACTGTTTCCATTAGACAAATATTTATAAAACCTCATACAAGTTCTAAGAAAAACTATAAAATAAAAGCTATAACTCTCTGACATCAGCTGACAGACCTCTGAGCTATAACTTAATCCAAAATGTTCTTCTAATCTAGAATAAACACTAAGTCTTTTATCTTGTACTTGAAAGATCACATTTCAATTTTTATGAGTTTTGCGAACTCAATAAGTGAACCATCATTGATGATTTCACCATATTCAAATACACAAATCACATATTTCACAATTAATCATATAAAACATTTATATTTCAAATACTCATACTGTCAAGGCATACCATTTAATCTTTGCAAATTAAATCATATATATAAACAAATACAGATGCATATGAGACTCCAGATTCATTATTAATGTTGTGACTGAGTGCCTTTCACATACAGATACAATTACTGGCCCATTGGGCTCAGTCAGAAACAATTACCGTGGAGCATAGCTTTACATGCAAAATCAGTAGTCACGAAACAAAGCCCTATGTGTAAGCGCTTTCTTACTGGCTACTCCGGTCATAACACCTTTATCTGAGCATGCATTTTATGAAATGTTTCAAGTTCAGATTATGCTATGTATAACAGTCACATATAATGCACAGTCAGAATCTTATAATCATCGGACCTAAGTCCGTCATTCAACTTTCATTGAGAATTCACATAGCATTCAGAATCTCAAGGCAATCAAGCACTTCCAATACATACCCAACTAAAAGTGAAGGAATTTGGTAACACTTCCTTCTAACAAATTATTCTACTATGTCTTAAGTTACTATTTATATCAAGATCATTCAATTTGGATCATTATTCAATGAGTTATGCACAAAATACCACAGACTGTGCACATTTGAAATTTTGGCTAATGCATGATCATGCCTCCAAGTTGTACACCTCATAACTCTCAATTTAAATATCCAAAAATTACAAAATTTATACGAATTTAAAGCTAAGAGAATAAGATACAACTTTGCTATAGACACCTCAGTCTAATTCAACTTACATCAATACAATTTATTTAATAATCATAGGATATGATTTCTGTCCTTGGTAGTGCTACAACCTAAGCCAAGACTCAATTTCATGCCAATTTTGAATGTCTTAGAGATAGAATTAAAATTTGGCATCTTTAAGAGAGTAGTAGAAATATGGAGAGAAAGAAAAATGTCTTAGGAGTCTATTGGTTCAATTTTCAATTCATTTGGAGGTCGGATGACAAAGTTGTAGCTAAAAGAGATAACGCAGTTCGGTTTTAGTGCAACTACTATTCTCTTCTCTCTCTAAAAATGCAAGTTTCCTCCTTCATCACTGAATCAATTTTCTTCTTCTTCTTCTTTCTCTCTTCTACTTAATCCCTCATCACAAACTTATACCCTTACATTTACTCTTTCATTTTTACATCCATGTAACTTATCTTATGCTAAAACAACTCAAAATACAAGATTAGCTACAAATACCAAAACTAGAAAATTTTCACTACTATTCATCATCTTCAACCTTTGTCACATTTTCTACACTCTCTCTTTCCTTATTTCATGATTCCTACACCATTTATAACTTATATTCTTTTCATTTCCACTCCCATTTTAGCCCATCTTACTTTAATACAACTCAAAACTAAAGATTCAAACCAAACACCAAAATCAAAACTCACCTACAGTTTTTCATGCATAATTACTGCAACTCATCTATCTCATGCATGTGTTTATTTCCAGCATGCAAAACATAACCAAAAATAAGTTATGGAACTCAGAAACTTAGAAGTTTACTTACCTTGTTTTCAAAAAATCACAGCATGAGAATGAAGACCAAAGCTCGGTGAAGACAAAGCTATACTGAAGAGAAAACCACAAGAGTTTTTGCCTAATATCTTGCTTTAATAACTTATAGACATGTGGCACCCTTGCATGTGGGCCACTTGTCATCTTCTTATAAGTGTTACATGTCATTATGTCATTTTTCCATTTTTCTTAGTCTAAAATACCTCAAAATTTTTAGAAAAATTCCTAAAATTCCAAAATATTACTAATAGTCTCCAAATAAAATTTTACCACCAAATAAATTTTGTAACAAAATTAATCCAAAATCCACACTTTAATCACATTAAAAATCACTTATACCTAGAAAAATGTCATGAATGCATGTACAATTATTGTGTGTGTATGTCACATTATGCATACGCATGAATTATGCTTCCTAATTTCTCATTAATCTCTAATAAACACCATTTTAATCTTAATTCAAGTAACAAGATGTTACACTAGCCCTGTATTGTTTACCTTCTTCCTCCTACTAATTCCCATCTCGGGTGAAGGCTTGTTTAGGCCTAGTAAATAACTATGAATGGAGTGGCTCCTCCCCTCCTGGACTCTACACCTTTCCCACTATTGGCTAATGCTATTTGAGGTAAGGATTCAACCAAACCCATCTCTGAAGGAATTGTTCAAGCTGAGCCGTCTTAGTAATCATCTTCTATCAAAGGAGTAGGTGAAATAAACTCACTACCTAATATAACAAAGATAAAATCAAACATTTTTCTAATGTGCTGCAGAATGGAGTTCTTACTCCTCATTGTGAATTGTTGCAAGTTGGAGTTGCTATATGGTCTTCATTGTTAGTTGGCTTTTTCTAAAACAAACATCCCGCTTTCCTAATCGTGAAAGCTTAGGCTGAAGCGAGATAGGGAAAAAAGGATTTTGAGAAGACTATGCTTATAGAGGATGACAACGTTTTTACTCAAGTTTAGTTCAAATCAATATTTAAAGGAAATCACTAAATCTGGCCCTTGGCATATGGGTGGTCAACCTCTGTTCTTACAAAAATGGAAACCAGGTTTGGAGTGTGATAGGGGCAGCATTAATGTGCTCCTAATTTGGTTTCAGTTTCATAATATACCTCTTGAGTTTTAGACCATTGATAGCTTGAGTTACTTGGTTAGCTCTGATGTAAACTGATCTATATGGACACGTAAATTGCCTATACGAAGCAAATATGTTATGCAAAGATCTACATTGAAGTGAATAAACAATCTATATTACCAGATTAATTATCCATGCTTAAGTTGGATGAATTTGGTGAACTCAAATGTATTTAGATTCCTATCTCATACCTTTAACAGCCTAATAACATTAAGAAACAACGGAGGCCTACTGGGAAAATTTTCAAGACTGGATGGCATGAAGAATTGCTTGCATATCATAATATTGATCCCTTTGTGGATACTATATTGTCAACTTTCCCAAATCAACAATATCTTGAAGTGTGGCAGCTCCTGATTCTTTTGTGCATCCTGCATCTAACTCCCCTGAATAGATAAACTAATCTACCAATTCACTGGAGCATTCTGAGGTAGATATTAATCTCATTCCTATTACTCTAGCTGATGACTCCGATACCTTATAGTAAAAGGAGTAGTTTGCAAGTTATGAAAATTAGGATGAACACATTTCCAATTCTCAACCTACATGTACAACTAAACTTGACACTAATGTACTTAATACTTCAGATCAGTCTAATAGTTCTTCAAACACTCAGGCAACACTTAATTTATAATATGCTAACACCTCATAAATGCTAAACCTATCTCCCTCTTCATTGGAAATTTCTAAGCATGGTGTGAATTGTAATTCTGCATCTCCAGTTAAGGCATATTATTTAATGCTAAAGGAGCTTACTAGTCAAACTAATCAAGGCATCTCCACTCTCCAAACTTCAAATCCTAATATTAGTTCCATAAGAAGATCAAATCATTCGAAGAATAACACAAATCCTAGAGGTGATACCCCTCTATGACAATGCTTATCTGGAATGCATGAGGGCTTAATAACCCTCATAAATAAGCTATGGTTAAAGATATCATTATGGATAAAAGCCTTGTATAGTTAGTTTATTAGAAACCAAAATCAGAGCTTCAAGCCTTTCTCATATCTCTAAGCTTTTAGGAGTTAACTGGTCCCTCATTACCAACATATCTTCTCACTATAATGGCAGAATTCTTTGTTACTATAAAATGAAACGTGTTTCTATCCATGTGTTTAAATAAAGTTCTCAACATTTGCATCTATCGTGTTTACTCAATAACACAAATATAAAATTTTATTTCTATCATATATGCTTCCAACTTTCAATTTCTACGAGCTTTGTTATGGAATTCTATGCAACAACTGGAAAGTAATATCATAGACCCTTAGTCAGTGGCTAGTGATTCAATTGCCTTAAAGACACTACAGAAATTGAGGGTGGGTGAGGCCTATAACTAGTTACAAGTAAAAAGCTGGAATCTTTTCTCCAAGGAGTTCAGCTGATTGACCTATGTTTTAATGGTAGACTTCTTACCTAGACTAACAAACAATAAGGCTTTTTAATTAGATGGAGGCTGGACAGGGCCTTGGTTAATCCTAGTTGGTTATCTATTTTCCCTCAATCATATGCACATTTTAGTGATAATCTCGTCTTCGATCATTCAAGCATCATGATTTAAAACTTGTCCCATCTGGAATTTAGAGGAACACCTTTTAGATTTTGTAATGGCCTTACTAAGCAAGAAGGTTTTTTAGACCTAGTCATGAGTTGTTAGCAAATACAAGATGAAGGCTACAAGTCCTTCCAACTTATGTAGAAATTACAAAGGGTAAAAGCCTCCCTTAAAAAATTCTCTTCTCAATCTATTCACCAGCTCCATAAGTATAAAACAAGGCTCCTACTATCTTAAGATCAGTGTTATCTATCTCCTCATGATTCTCATCTTAAGTCTCTAGAACCTTTGTGAATTAAGGAATACAAACAAGCTCTCTCTTTACATTCCATTCTTCAGTAAAAGGTAAGAGTGACTTGGTTGAAGGAAGGGATCAGAACACTAAATTTTTTCAAGTATCCTTGCTTACATGATGTAATAGCAATCACATTGTTTAGGTCATTGTTGAGAATGGCATGCAATACTCTAATCAACAATCCCTACTGACTATCACTTGTGAGTACTTTCTTCAATTGATGGGACTCTATATCAGATTAATCATCTACCAGATTTGAGCTATTTTTCTAGAGTCCTTATTAGCTAGCATATGAAAGACTTCCTAATTGCCCCTTTCTCAGGCACAGAGATAAAAGAAGTTCTTTTCTCAATACACCCATCAAAATCCCCCCGACCTTGATGGATTTATGGCTCATTTCTTTTAACAGAATTGGACTATCACTAGATAACTTTTTATACAAGTTATCTTGGAAACTTTGCGCTCAGGTAAGATGTTATGTAAAATCAATCACACCTTCATATGCATTATACCAAAGAAGTTAACCCTTAGCTCCTTATCAGATTATTAACCTATCTTATGCTATAATACCATTTACAAGGTCATTCCCATGCTTTTAGCTAGAAGATTGAAAAAAAGTCTTGCTTGAACATGTTGCTTTTACTCAAGATGCTTTCATTGAGGGACGTTCCATTGAAGACAATATATTGCTCATAAAAGAACTTCTTAAGGAGTATCAATATGGTAAAAAACTAAATAGATTTTTACAAGGCATTCAACATAATTAGTTGGACATTTATCGAAGCTTACGTTGATGCTTTGCAATTTCCTATTCAATTTACAAAATGGATCATGATATGTCTTCAAACCTCATCAGTAAGCATCATTGTTAATGGAAGTCCTACTCAACCACTGCAATGTGAGAGGGGATTATGAAAAGAGATCCCCTCTTACCTTATCATTTTATTCTGGTCGCGGAGGGGTTGTCTCGAATAATTGGTAAGATGATTTCATACAATGGTCACTTCTTCGATCTTCACAAATGTTATGCACTTAAACTATCTCAAATGATGTTTGTTAATTATCTAATGCTTATGTTTAGAGCTAACAGGTTCTCCAGTAATATTCTTAAAGACATCTTGACTGATTCTCAAATTGGTCTAGTATGAGAATTAATATCCAGAAAAGCCGCTTTTATTTTGTTGGATCGCCTATGGCCTTGGTATTCACAATACGCAGCGGAATGGACCATACTACACAACAGGATGTCTAACCAAAAATTATAACATGTGCGAAATTACTTCTTAACGTGGATTGGTATTTGTTTCTTTTTAGATTTGTAGACACTGCAGTGCGTGAACGTCCTCTACCGGTATCCACATGAGGATGAACGATCCGGGCAGCTGCTAATGTGTGCTAGAACGTTCTAAAACCCTTTTTAAACGACGCACAATTTTACTCTCGGAAGAAGAACAAAGGTGACTAGGGTTTTCGTCTCTCATCTAATGAGATATAAGTTTCTCAATTTATAGAGAAACCCTAATTCCTATTCCTATTAGGAATAAGAACATCATAATCCTAAACCCATTAGAATTATTGAA
>JAOSBK010000204.1:14821553-14834813 GCA_027568895.1 Erythroxylum shatona
TTTCCCCCCCCCCCCCCCCAAACTTAAAAACCCAGGACGTTTTATCATGAAAGTATCATTAGGTAATGGTGATGAGGTTAAGGGTATGTTTGATCTTAGAGCAAGTGTAAACCTTATGCCCCACTCTATTTATGAGAAACTAGATCTAGGATAGTTAAAACCTACCAATAAGTGCTTATAATTAGCTTATAGGTCAATCCATTATCCGAAAGGAATAATGGCGGATATGTTAGTGAAAGTTAGAGGATTAATTATTCCAGTAGACTATATGGTCTTAGACATAGGAGAGGTTAAATAGTAAGAAAGGAGCGCACCATACTCCTAGTGAGACCTTTTATGGCCACTACCAATACCTTAATTGATATGAAAAATGGGAAACTAAGCATGATTGTTTTAGGATAAGTAGTAGAATTTTTTATCTTTAATGTTGAACGTATTTTTACTACTACTGTTTATGAAGATTGCTCTTTTGTTGATCAAGTTAATGCAGTGGATTTTCATTTTGCCTTGCAGGAAGAAGAAAAGAAGCTGGACTTAGTTAAGGAGAGTGATGAATGCTGCCAATTACTAGTGGATGCAATAGAGGAAGTATTTGGGAGGTTATTAAATACAGATTCGAATGAAAAGGAGGAAACAGTGGAATCAATCACTTTGAGTGACCCATCTTAAGCATGATCATTGAAGCATCTAGCTACAAGATGTTTAAGAAGCAACCCATTTAATTTCTGTTTATTTTTCAATTATCTATTGGTTGTTATTTTTCTTAGTAAATCTTCACTTAGTTTGTTTTTTTTTTTTTGTGCACAAGCTTATCCTCCATCTCTTTTATCTGTTTTCCTTACAGCTGTCTTCATTCCTCGACTCAAAACACCACGTTCCACATCAGATCAACGCAGTGATCACCCCCACATTCGTATCATATTTCTATCCTTATTTTTGTTACTTGTCAGTTTAATTTCTTTTAGTTTTAATGCTTATCCTTGTTCGTGTTATTTTGTGCATTAAATTCCTCCTTTAGATTTTGCATCACAATAAGAACAATGTGATATTTATGTGTGTGTGTGTGTGTTGGGGGTGTAGTATTAGTTTTTTAAAAAAATATTATTTATATGTTATGTGTTTGTTTTCCCATTTAGTAGTTAGAGATGCATGGTTATTAAATGAACTCGATATGGATTATAAATATATAATACGAGTTAATGAGTATACTTGCATGCTTAGACTGATTAACCTGGATTCGAATTAAAAGGACATTAGTTTGTTGTCACAGATGAATGTCACTTTTCTTTGGTAAGGATTTGAGCCTTTTTGAACTATTAAACACCAACTTCAAGTATTCTTTGCTGAGAGTGTTCTTTCATTATTAGGGAACTCTAGAACTTGCCTGCAAATACTAGTCCAGATCATATAATCTTATGCAAACATTGTAATCAAGGCAATTAGGATTTACCCTTTTTGCTTAAAAAACCAACCTAATGCTACCCTTAATATGCCCCTTTAATCTTAACATGAACCATTTCTTTCTTTAAACCCAAAATATGAGCTTTGACCTTAATTGTTTATCATCTTCATTACACTTACCATAAGGGCAAGTTGAGCATTTGAAAGGGTTATAATTGGGTTTAGGGAATAAGTGTGGAGGAATCATAGCATATAGATGGCTATTGTGTTATGGATGGGTATGGTTGTAGAAATTTTTACCTCTCCTCTATATTTTTATTCTTTTGATTTCCTTATTTTAAACAAATAAATAAAAAAGAGAAAGAGAAAAGAAAAGAAATAGAAATAGAAATCAAAAGAAAAGAGAAGATAAAAATGAAAGGAAAGAGGAGAGACATAAAAAGGGGAGTGCAATCTTGTTAACTTGAAAGGAAAGAATTGAGTGTTTTATGCTTCATTGTTTATATTACTTTAAATGCTCAATTTGTTTTATGGTTTTAAACTACAATTTTCCTCTTTTCCCACCCTCAGCTCGGCCCCATTACAACCAAAATAGAGACCTTTAAAATGATGTTTGTGTTTGATATGATTGTTGCAGATTGGATTAGTAAGCAAGCATATAGTAGATGCCTTACAAGAAATGAATGATGAGTGAATATACTCTACTTTTAAATGCTGGAGAGGAAGAAGAGTGGATTGAGTGTTTATCACACTTGTTGATGGTTCTTTAAATTGAAGTGCTTGTTTATTTTAGCTAGATATGTGAAGAATAGCTTGTTCATTGAGTATTATGAGTTTCAAGTTCTTAGGTTATGTTTATTGAAATGATCATTAATATCCTTGACTATTATTTGAGAAAATTATTGTTTCCATTGTTTGTTCTTTATAGGATAGTGTTCTTTAATACGCTTGAGGACAAGCACAGTTTAGGCATGGGAGAATTGTTGTGTTTAGATTCTATTGCTTTTAATTACCTTCATATCTTGATTTTGACTACAAATCACTGTGTTTTAATCCAAATATGACATAGATTGAGTAAAATTGGTGTGGATGTTCCATGAATCTTAATTGGATTATTTTGTGAATTCTTCATGAAGGATGAAGGAAAAGTTGATATAAATTTTCATAAAAGGAAAAGAAGAAAACAAAGAAAGGTGTCACCACCATGACAAAGCTTATCACGGTGGTGACTAAAGGTGTCACCACCATTACAAAGCTTGTCACGATGGTGACAAGCTCAGTCATGGTGGTGACATGCTTAGTCACCACCGTGACAAGTTAGTCATGGTAAGGACTAAACATGTCACCACCATGACCATGACTGCACATTGGGTCATATTCGTGTGGGTCATATTCGTGACTGCCATACTCATCCATGTGCAAAGTCTTATATTAATTCATGTGTTTTATGACGTGGCAACTATAGGTTAAAGGGGCACAAAAACCTAAACCTAGACGAGGATGCAAATAGAAGGGATAGGAGGGTGGCGGCAACATCTTTCATTCCATTCCTCATTCTACACAGATAGACACATTCGAGAAGAGAGGGATAGAGAGAAAGAAGGGAAGATGAGAAGAGAAATAGAGAGAGTCAGTGAAGAAGAACAGCAACAAAGGTTAAGGCAGTGGGGGCATTCAATTATATTAGTGAACTTTAACTAGAAGCAGAAGGTGAAAGCTAATACAGAAGGATTGAGAGTTACAGGAGACCACTGTGACTCATTCATATGACAACCTTTGTTTGCTTACTCTGTTCCTTATTTATTGCATTGTTCTATGTTGTTTACTGGATTTCTTATTATATTAGCTTAACCAAACCCATATTTTGTAACTTTTGACAGTTTATCTTGGTTATTTACTTGGTTTACTAATTAAATACTTCACTTATACTGATAAAGATGGGATTAAAGTGTTTAATGATAATGAATCTTGTGACATCTGTGATGGGATGATCTCTTTTCTTAAGATTTAATGTAGCTATTTTAGTCGACTATGCATAATTAAGTTACAATTTTGTTGTCTTATTGATATGATTTTTGAGTTGAATGGATGTCATAACATAACCAAACTTTACATCAATTTAGTATTAAACAAAGTACTGAGAGGAGAAGTTTAATATGAAACTAGAAATTATAGACGCTTAGGTTATGAATTGGAAATATATCAACTTAAGTGGTAATTAGTAGTCGGGTTTCCATAATTAATTCGAATAATAAATGGTCAAATGTGAAAGCTAGATTTAGTCTATTATTTGAGTTGATCTTAGAATCTGACTATTAATTTTAGTAAGACAATTACCCAATCGTTTCCCCTTAGTCATGCATAGGAGATTAAATTAGTGAAGTTAATTCTCAAGAATCTTCCATTTCGATTAATCTATTCGCCTTTGCTTCTGGTTGAATCATTTACTTTTCAGACTATTTTGTGACTTTCTTTAAAAGCTTTCACACAATAAATCGGGATATAATGTTTAGGATTGTTTTATTTTTGTTTTTGTTCAAAATTAATTTAAGTGAACTAATTTCACCTCCGTGGGAGATGACCCTAGGTAATCAAAACAACTACCTCGTACACTTGCGAGCAGGATGACCTAGGTAATTTTTAGAACTTTTTGGGCACATCAAACAGTCATGCACAAAACTGTGTGAATGACCGTTTCCACTCTAAAAACTCTTAATTTGATCTGTAAATGGATAAAACAAAGAGAAAATGAGAGGAAGTTAAAAAGGGATTTGTATGAGATTTAAGGGGGTTTGGAAAAGACATATTTATGGGTTGGAATGATAAAGAGAACAAAGAACAAGCAAAGAAACATATTTGGGGTGGATTTTTATCAACCTAAAGTATATTTCATAAAGATTAAAAGGGATTTCATTGTGGTGCTTCTAGTTTTCTATTTTTTTCTTTAGTCTTAATATAATGATTATTAACTAAACTTTTATTAGTAGTTGGATTAGATGAACCCTAGCATAGACCTTCTAGTGATTTTATTTTAACTTAATTCATTCTTTAGTTTTATTGATATTCAATTATGTCTTTTTAAGTATTCTTGAATTAATATTGCTAGCGTATTATTTCATGTATGAATTGATGCAACTAAGATTAAGAAATCCTTCTTGTATGAATAGATCTACCATAATTGGAAGGAATTGTATGCAAACCTAGAGATAGGTCAACATAAATCTTTTAGATTAGGGTCAAACCTAAAAGTGAAATTTATGAATCAATTAATGCAATCTTAGAGGTTTTAACTAGAAAGAGGTTTTAGTTAATCAACATAGAGCTAGGTGTTAATAGTCGTGAGAAAGATATTAATATAAGATAGGAATTTCCGCAATCTAATGAACTAAAGTTTAAATTGATTAGTGAAATCATTATTACACAAGAAGTTTTATGGGCATTCAAAATCTAGGTACCAATGTTTTCCTTAATTGTTTCTATGTTCAATCTTGTTCTAGTTAGTTAATTATGTTGATCGATTTTACTTTATTGTTTTAATTTTTCATTTGATTTATCTTAAACACCATAATTTTTTAATTTAGATAATAGAAAGATGGTAAGAATTAGTAATTTTAGCCCTTATAGGATCGACCTATTCTTGCTAGTGGTAGTTACAGCTATATTATGCACTTGAAGTTTAAAATATTAAAATTACTTTCTATCAATATTTTTCATAGTTAGTGATGGTATTACCATCTTAAGGTGAATATGTAACTTATCTATTAAGGGTGTTGATGTTTTTTTATACATAACAATGGTATTGAATGTCTAAATATCTTATACAATTTTTATTAAAAACCTTGATATCTTAATATTTAAGCAATTTTACTCTCATTTTAAGGTGAACATGTGACTTATCTATTATGAGTGGTGACATTTTTTTATACATAAGCATGGCATAGAATGTATGAAAGTCTAGTATAGTTTTAACTAAGCTTGGTATTCTTTGCACTCAATGATACTATTACCATTTAACGTGAATGTGTAACTTAACTGTTATAGACAATAGTATTTTTTAAAACATAAGTGTGGTATTGGGTATATGAAGATCTAGCATTGTTTTCATTAAGGCGTGATATCATAATATTAAAGTGGTAGCATTTTTATTTTAAGGTGAATGTATCATTTATTTGTTATCGATGATGGTAGTTTTTTAGCGTGGTATTAGATGCATGAAAATCTGGTATAGTTTTAAATAAGCCATAATATTTTTCATATTAATTGATGGTATTACTATTTCAAAGTGAACATGTGACTTATCCGTCATGAATGGTATTATTTTTTATGTATAAGCATGGTATTAGATATACGAAGATATGGAATAGTTTTCATTGAAGCATGGTATCTTAATATTAAAGTGACCGTATTCTCATTTTAAGGTTAACATGTCACTTATTTGTTATGAGTAGTGGGAAGTTTTTATAAATAGCATGATATTGGATGTATAGAATCTTAGCATAGTTTTATTGAGCCATGATATTCTTCTTATTTGGTGATAATATTTTTATTTTAAGGTGAACTATTTCACTTATCTATTATAAGTGGTGGGTGAGAAGTATTTTTTGAACATAAGCATGGTATTTTACACATGAAATTCTTGTTTAGTTTGTATTAACACATGGAACCTTAATATTAAGTTATAGTATTATCATTCTTAAGTGAACGTGTGGCTTGTCTATTATAAGTGATGGTATATTTTGTACATAAGCAAGGTGTTGAACATATGAAAGCTTAGTATAGTTTTAACTAAGCCATATTATTCTTTATACTCATTGATGACATTCTTATTTTAAGGTAAATATGTGACTTATGTTGTATTAAGGTATTTTCTTGTACATAAATAGAATCCTAGTATAATATTTACTAAGTCATATTACTTTTTGTGCTCACTAATGGTATTTTTATAACTTTTACAATGAAGATTCTAAGTTTCATATAAACTCATTCGTCAAAGATCAAGCTCCTAACAAAGCTAATGGTGATGCAAGTCAGTACTTCATATTTGTGGTTCTTCATTCTCAACTAAAAGTATTTACCGTCAGACTAAAATAATAATGGCTCTATTTAAAAATCATTTTAAATACAATTCTTGTTTCTTTAAAATTATTTTCAAAATTGTAATGATATTAGTATAAATAAGTTTTCAAAGTTACAACAACAAACTTTAATTAAAAAAAGAAATAAATACTTCCTTAATTCTTCTTGCCAGATAATTTCTGCTAAAAGATGAAGTAGGATGAGATTTACTTATGTGACAAGTGGTTAGTTATAATTGGCCGCCAATAATCAACTGTTTAGTCGTCCCCGTTTACTATTCGACCCTCTCTTATCCCACACGTCCAAGTGAATGTCCGAAATGGGTCTACATATAGTTTTGGGCTCAACTTAAGGGCCGTAGCAGTTGAGTTGATTAGATGTTCAGTTTCTCGGTTTCTCCGAGATAGGGTTTAAGCTCCGCTTCGCTTGTACTACTTACTGCCCGTATGGCGATGGGTTCATAAGTTCTCTTCTAATTGGCATGGTTTTAAATTTCCACCATTCTGGTACTTCTTCCGGTTTCTGTGTAGTTTTACATAGATTGTCTTCGTGGTCGAAGTTTGATGCTTCTGATTCAGTCCAACCATGGATGGCTCTCTCTTTAATGAAGATCGTATTTTGCCATCTTTCTTACTCTTATCAACCCATCTCAGTTATGCTTGTTGGATTGAAAGAACAGATTCATAGTTCTGCTAAATAAAGATGTTGATTAATGGGCTTTTCGAACTTGGGTGGGAATCTTAGACAACATAATGCCTTCGGCTTAAGATATCATTGGAGCTTATGGTTTCGTTTCGTAGGCCAAACAGGACCTATCACATGAGTTTGTTTTTAGTGGTACTATATCTCTGAATCTAATCTTTCTTTGGACCCAAAAAAGAAAATCTACTTTTTTTTTTCTCCTTGGACCGTAATGTGTTCTAAGCATTTGGCAAGTGACAACAAATTAACAGCAGGTGTATATACGCCAATTCCTGAAGTCTTCATCAGAGCAGTTTATCTTTTCTTATTTGCATCATGCACCACCTGTCCTTTTGAGTTGCTTGTTATATTTCTCCTTTCTTATTTGGAGCTGGAACTGAGTTAGAGCGGAATATGGATCACTCTAGTTTTCTGGCTGTAATGGCAGAAATTTAAACCAAGTTTTTGGTATTTTGTTTCATTTCATTATTTTGAATTATTTACTCGTGATTCTATGTACGGGTATAGGAAAGGCATTCGTTTTCTCAGTTTTATTGCTTGCAGTAGAAAGAGTTCCTGGGATCCTACTGTATCTCTTAACCTCAATCACCCGTCCCTTATGCTGCTCGAGAGGAGCAATACAAGGGATCATTTTAAACAGATCTTGGGACAAATAATGAGGAGCAATCTCATTGGTCAAACATTTCCCATGAGTAGACTCATTTTGTTTTCAGCTATTTCACACCCTGAGAATTTAGACATGGCCTTGATACTTTTCAATGAGTTTACTCCTCATCCCAACTTGTACATTTATAACACCATGATTTCTGCTTTGTCTTACTCCGCTCATCAATCTTTTCAAATGTATAATTGTTTGTTGAGGTCAGCAATTTACCCAGACAAGCAAACACTCCTTCACCTACTTCATGCTTGCAAACATGTATCAGAAGCAAAGCAAATTCATTGTCATGCTATTATTATGGGGTTGTTGCATGACTATGTACAGAACTCCCTCATAAAGATATACTTGGAAAATGAACTAATGTGGTTTGCAAATAATATACTTGGACACATGCTAGCTCCAGATGCTGTGGCATATAATATCTTAGTTAATAGCTATGCTAAGAAAGGGTCAAGCGTGGAAGCACTACAATTGTTTCACAAAATGATGGCTTTAGACCTCAAACCTGATGAGTATACCATGTTAGGTTTGCTAGTTTCTTGTGGGCAATTGGGAGATGTCTTATTAGGAAAAGCAGTTCATGCTTGGATTGAAAGGAGGAAGCTCATTAGTTCATCTAATTTGATTTTGAGTAATGCTCTTCTGGATATGTATGTGAAGTGCCAGGAGTTAGAAGTTGCACAAATGATATTCGGAGCATTAATGGAGAAGGATGTTGTTTCATGGAACATAGTAATAGGTGGATGTGCAAAAGTTGGTAAGATGGAATGCGCAGAGGCATATTTTGATCAAATGCCTAATAGAGACCTTGTTTCTTGGAACTCTTTGATAGCTGGCTATGCCAGTAAGGGTGATTTTGAAAAGGTAAGCAAATTATTCAGTCATATGGTGGCAGAGAATGTTATGCCCAACAACATCACGTTGGTTAGCTTTATTTCTGGTGCAGCTGAAGTTGGAGCGCTGGACCAAGGGAGGTGTGCACATGGATGGTTAATTAGGATGCAGATAAAAGTAGATGCCGTTTTGGGTTCAGCATTGATTGATATGTATTGCAAGTGTGGAATTATTGAAAGAGCTTTGATGGCCTTTCAGGAACTTACTGAAAAGGACAGTAGAGTATGGACAACGATGATATCAGGATTTGCATTGCATGGCTATGGTCAAAAGGCATTAGAAATTTTCTCTAAGATGCAAGACGACACAACTCCAGATGATGTTACTTTTGTTTCTCTTCTTGCGGCCTGCAGTCACAGTGGGCTTGTAGATCAAGGGCTCAGACTATTCCATCGTATGAAACATTGTGGGATAGAACCAGGAATTAAGCACTATGGATGTTTGGTGGATCTTTTAGCAAGATCAGGGAGGTTGAGTGAAGCAAAAGATGTTATTGATAGGATGCCTATGAAAGCAAGTCCATCCATCTGGGGGGCCATGCTAAATGCTTGTCGAGCTGAGGGCAATGTAGAAATGGCAGAGATAGCTTTGAATGAGCTGCTCAAGTTAGAACCTGAAGAAGAAGGTGGATACATGTTGTTGTCCAATATATATGCTGCTAGTGGGAGGTGGAACTATTCTGGTAAGATTAGGGGGGTCATGGAAAGTAGAGGAGTGAAGAAGACTGCTGGCTGCAGTAGTGTGGTAATCGACGGAGTTGCTCACAATTTTCTTTCTGCAGACAGGTTACATCCAAGAGAGGAAGAGGTCAAGGCCATTTTGAGTTTTCTGAAAAGAGAAATGAAACTAGGGAACGATTTTCCACTTGCCATGCTTCCTTGACTATATTAATAATGGCCGAGGTTGGCCAGTTTAACCTTTCGTCAAAAAATGGATACGGAGATGTGAAGGATGTTTGTACCAATACCATAAGGATATTATCAATGATCCTCGTGCTTTTAGTTCAACTGGAATTTTTATTTAGTGTAAATATGTGCGTTCTTTCCTGGAGACTCTTTTGCAGTGTTAGTTGTTCAAAAGTCAAATATAGAAGCATGATAATGTTCCACTCTCCTCTATTCTCGTCTTATATAGTTGATAGTTGTGTACATTGTATCCATTTTTTGTGGTACCAGCTTTATGGGTTTTAAAATTTGCAAACAAGTACTACACTTGAGTTCTATTGATGCGAAGATCATAAATTGGGATAGAATCCGCATTTTTTGAGTAAAAGTGCAGACTTGCAAGAGGCTTTAGTCTCTCGAGTGATGCCAAGAAAAAGGTGATACATTGATATTCATTCAGAAAGGATCGTTTTTGTTATGGCCACCTTCCCCTCTAATGTAATGGCTGAGTAAAGCAATATACTCTTTTTTTGTGCTATTGTACTGGAAAAGTTTTATGCTTGGTAGTGTATAGGACGTATTAGTTATCTCTTTTGTTGACAACTCCGCACCAACACAAAGCCGTTGTTCACTTGCACTTTGTGCACCACCATTGAACCGTCAATGTTCACTTGCATTTTCTGCACCACCATTGAAGTTACAGGTAGATGGAGAAGCCATCTTTCTGAAACTGAAGTAAAAAATGGTAGGTTTTAGTGGTGTTTCCTGCTGCCATATTTATCATGGAAGCTTTCAAGCTACATAGCCTAATTGTTTACAGACTGTGTCCAAAGTTTACAAGTTGCATAGTCTATAGCCCTGATCCACCTCTTGCCAGCCTTGGTCTTATTTACCCCAAATACGGCAACTAGATTCACAAGCAGGAGAACAGTTAATTAATTCCTACACTATTCTATTAAATCTTATATAGATATTTATATGGGGTTCATATAAATGTGTGAATAAAATTGATCGAAGCATCATTTTTAGCACAGAGGATATGGTACCCACAAGTTGGGCTAGTATAACATATGTAAATATTATCACGAATTCGATTCTCTTCCAAACCCCAGCTTTTCATGAAAAAAGGTTACAGGATTTACCGTAGATCAACTCAAAAGAAGTCACACTTTAAAAGGAGGCTGCAACATTTAAACCAGACACCAAATGGGTGGAAGATGTCTGAATAGCTTCTGTAAAGCTTCAATTCATTCCTTCTGAGATAATCCATGCAACAAATGAAAACTGGTACTGCGTCATAATTTACATTATAACCCCCATCAAGGAAAATCCGATTGTGTCTCTCAAGATGGGTGTAGTGTTATGACTTTAAGGCCGACGTTGTATGCATCTAATGGAATAGTTTCCATTAAGTTTATTCAAAGAAAAAAAGAGGCATAAAAATAAGATAACACCAGAAAACCACCAACTAGGATTGCATTTTGTTATCTTTATTTCGAATCTTGGGTGGGGGAGGAGACAGTGCGATGAAAACTGTTGGGGCAATAAGTACAGAAGTGAAGAGCGAAATAGAATCAGCTTGCCTACAGAATGAAGAACGTGTGGTCTTGTATATATCCTTCTTTGATAATAAATTCAGGAACAGAGACAATTCCGAAAAGGCTGTCTGTTTTATTTTCTATTGCACTAACGAAATTAACGGAATGGAATACTATTTGACAATTGCGTTATTCTAATATTAAAGCCTCATGTAGTAAAATGTAACTCTTAACGCATCAGATACACTCTACTCTTTAAGATGGAATATAACTTTCCAAGATGAATATGTATGCTCTTTCCAACATTCAAGTGCATGCCAAGTTGACTACAACAGCCTCCAGTTTCGATGAAATTTAAGGATATAATCTAGCATAAAAGTTCTTATCACCAGGAAGAAAATTTTGGAGATTTTGTCATTGTCCATTGGAGTGCACAATGAATCCACAAACCTACCGTGAGTCAATACTTCTTTTTCTATTTCTACACAACTTGTCCACTAAGTGTAATTTTCTGTACAAAAGAAACACTTCTACAAGCAACTTATCTTCAAAACCATTGTACACCCTACTCATCAAAACATTCGGTTAGCCACATTATTAGAATTAAAGCCCTGGGAAGACCGCACTAGCTTGCATATCCATGGACTTCGGATCTAGCTATGATTTCGATTCCGCCACGAAGGTGACATAAAAGATGCCGCCATTAAAAGGAGTCATGAGAAACCATAAAGGCATCCCAAGGTTCTGGTTGCAATGAAGAACTTGAGAATACATTAAATCATGTCGCCCCAGAACTTGTACTAACTGGACCGTCTTTCAACCCCTGGAGACACGTATGTAGTGCTTTTTGCACATTATCTGCAACTATCCTCAACCTTCCTTGAGTACCATCTCCAGTTGAACAGCCGCTAACTTCTATTGTTCGAGCCACCCTCAGTTTACATTTCTCCCACTCATCAACACGCAACCAGCAAGCGCGACCTCCATGACTACCTTCCATGCCAAGAAATGAGACATTAATATTTTCTCCAAACAAGTATCTTAACCTCACTGACACACAATACGGCAACCAAGCAGCACCACCAGCAGCATTAATATGAGGTATATGAGCAGGATCAAGAACAACAGTGAGTGCAAAATCAACCGAATTATGAGACCGATCATAATGGATATTGCTTTTAGCTGCAGAAGAATTATCATCCATGGTCAGCCCTGCATGATTTTCCAGGCATAACTCAATACGGGGTTTCTGACCAGAAGATATTTCTCCACCCTGTGCCTGGACCAATCCTTTCTTCCAGGCAATCAGTTTTAAAAATTCTCTTAAAACCGAAATGGGCAATGTGAGAAGAGTAATGAATGATGCAACACGAGAAGCATCATAGGGCTCCGATGCAACACGGCGACTGAAATAGTCACATATTTCTCCTATTTCGGATTGAGTTAATTCTTCTTGAGCAGTAGTAGGATTCTGCTGCTGTTGCTGCTGTTGTTGCTGGTGAAAACGCTTGACACTTAGTACTTGAAGAAGAAGTTGAACTCTATGTACACTAACAGCAAATACATAGCCCCTGTTTAAAGAAACATAATTACATTTAGAGAGTTCAGAATAATATAAAAGTATATCAATGGCTAGACTATTGATGGTTATGTAGAAAGTAAACCATGTGCAAGTAATGAACCTCCTTACTATCAACAAATCAAGAAGAAGATCAAATGGTGTTTGAAACAGTTCATAATTGAGTGCCAACTTCAGCAATATCCAAGCAATATATTATATGCAACTGAACAAACAATGTGATGGATGCAAATGATATAAATCAGTTTGATGTTTCTTCTACTCGCCTTTCAAGCAAACAAGTTAGCAGTAGAAAAGAACAATCACTACATCAACTGGCTCCACTGACATACCTAGAGTTGAGTTGTTAAACTAAACCAAAATTATCATGAACCCCACTTTTATATTGAGTGAGAGCGAACCCCACTTTTACATCGAGTGAGAGCAAAAAAGTTTAGCTAGAACTCTTTAGCAATGAAACGAGCTTCATCTTATAAAAGTTGATGCCACATTTCCTCCACCTAAGACTCGGTTTTTTTTCACTAA
>JAOSBK010000204.1:14835352-14851019 GCA_027568895.1 Erythroxylum shatona
TAAAAACATAACATTCCTTTTGCACCACTATAATGGAGAAATTCTTCCTCCCACCTGATGCCAGCTTGAAATTTAAGCGTGAAACCTTATTATAAGCAAGCAAATTAGTGTATTGAATAGAGAACAAACATGTTAGACTGTCTTACCCAACAAAGAAGCGTAAAGCTGGCTGTTCCTGGTCCAAATTCAACAGTGCACCTTCATTATCCTTAAGGATTGAACCCAATATCTCTTTCAAAAGATCAGGTAACTGGGCGAATAACCACAGAACCCCAAGGTACTTAAGAATACCTCTTAAGACCTTCTTAAGGGCAACAAGGGGAACCCATCCGCCCCCATAGCCCCCATCATCACCAAGACCAATAATGGCTGTATTTAATTCTCCTCTCACATGAGCAGGGACACCACTCCCCGGTGATCTACGTATAGGTAGCCCTGAGCTTACAGGAGACAAATTTGAAGATCCTGGGACAGTATTTCCAGCACGATTCAAACCAGTCACTTGGTTGGCTGCCCTGGACATTGCTGCAGAATTAGGGAGATTCATTCTATTTCCATTGATACTTGAAACTTGAGATCCAGAATTTGGGTTTGGATTGTTAGAATTTGCCAATCCAACTGGCTGTTGACCACTAGCAAAACCTTGATCTAATCCATTCAGCTCCTGAGCAACATGTTCCATAATGAATGGACGAAATTGTGGACATGGTAGTGATCCTCCAACTGGAGGGCCTCCCTTGGGTGGTGTTGCTGGCTGCAGCCAAACTTGATCTCCAGCAAAGCATCGCATGTCAACAGCAAAATGTTTGCGATAAATAATCCTAATCCAGTAAGGGCCACGTAGTACAACAGAGACATCTATCGGCAACAGTGAACTAGGAACAATGCCAGGGCCTCCTCGACCAGCAGCAGCTAACACTGCAGCACCATGTAGGCTATGATTCCCAAGACCGGTAGAAGCAGTAGATGAAACAGAATTTCCAACAGGGAGTAGTAAATATCCTCCCTGTTTTGGCATTGAAGAGGCTGGACCTGTTGCACCAGTAATCCCAGGGACAGGACCAGCTCGTGCAGGCCTAGTTGCAGCAGCAAGAGCATGTAAGGGACCTGCAGTGAGACGGATGCAATCTAACAGCGATGAAACTTCAGCTCCATTTATGAAATCTTCCAGAAACTGTAAGGAAGATTCATATTTAGATCCATAAGTGCATGTAACATTGATAGCAAATTAAATTTAAGCCAAATGGAAATACAAGTATAACAAAATGAAGCTAACAGCAAAGAAACACAGAAAATTTTCTGCCATAGTTATTCCTATTTTATATGATAAAATTCTAAAATCTTAAAATATTCATAATTAAACAGTTAAATAATATTTACTTGATTAATAATGAAACTGTAAAGAAAAATGAAAACAGAAAACTAAAATCACATTTAATGGTTTTTGTTGGGAACAAATCAAAAACAAAATTCAAAAAGAAATTGAACAAAACAAGTTTTTTCTTTTTTTCTTTTGGGTTGAATTTCAAAACAGAAAACTGAGACCACCTTCCATGGTTTCTATCGGGAACAACCACCTTCCATGGTTTCTCTATCGGGAACAAGTCAAGACAAAAATAGAACCAAAAAAATCTTTTAGCTAAATGTATAAACAAAATCAGAAAATAAAAAACTGAAAGAACCAAACAAGTTTTTGTTTTCTTAAAACATTAAAAAAATGTGAAACAAAAAGTAAAAAAAATGAAAACTAAAAATCACAAAAAAAATACCAAAAGTTAAAACTAAATGTATCTTAAATTAACTGCATTAGCCTAATATGAGTAGTGCTTTCAATGCGGTTACTGTTTGGGAAATAATACTAACAATAACAAAAAAGGCATAAATGTAAAAAATTTGAAGAACAAGGCAATCATGAAAACAAATCTCACATGCTCTTAAAGACACATGTGAACGCAAACACTCATGTCCACAAAGTTTAAGTAAATAAGAAGATAGCTCACTTTTGTATGAGGCCAAAGTTGGTCTGGAGAAACATGCATTGTGCATCCCTCTTTGCCCGATTCCCACTCTATAACAAAGCGAGCCAATACACCTGACCCAAAGCTGAACCATAAGCTCATTAACCCAACTGCTTCGATTCTAAATGCCCTCCTCATCTGTTCTGAGAGCTTATCTCCCTCAAGAGTGCCTTTTCCTGAAGGCGGAACTCTAACATCAGACTTCTCACTGCTTTCCTCCAATTTCTCATCTGTTCTTACTCCAAGCAATTTCCGCATTCCAAGAGCAAACATTCTAGCGTTGGATAGCCTTCGAATGTCTGCAACTAGCTTCTTTATACTGTCAGACTCTATGGACTGATAACTCAGAACAACACCTTCAGGATCATAATGGATATGAGAATCTACATCACATGTATTGGCTATTCGAACCCCAGATCCCCAGGGAGTATTGCTGCTCCCTTTCTGAAGCTCCCACAAGTCCCTGAAATGCTGATCATTTATTTTGACATCCCAATACATGCTTCCAGGTCTTCCAAGCCGCAAGCATATGTGTTGCCATGAATTGCCACAGGCAAATGGGAGTCGGAACCAGATATTTGTAGATGCAATTCTCGGATTTGATTCTTCAACATAAGGAATGTCCAGTTCATCCATCTGGCTGGTCAGTCTCGCATGCTTAATGCAAAGTGAACAATGCTTGACCACATGAAGTAGAGCAGAAACATAAACACTAGCAGGTACATTTCCTTTATTTGCTTCAGCTATAAGACTTCCATAACTGTAGTGTTCACTCTTGAGGACAGCCTTTGCTAATACAACCTGTGAAAATGACTGCTGAGAATGGGCTTCCAACATTCTCCCTCTCTTCTTAGAAAATCCCACTTCAGCATCCAAATCTTGAAGTGAAGGAATCAAACCCAAGATCTCTGAAACAGTACGCTTTCTATGATTTTTGCTATGCCTGGAAATGTCATGACTAGAGCCCTGCCATAATGCAATTTCTCCTGACACCTGTGCTGCAAGAGAAAACATTTTTAGTCAAAGATGGACAAATATAGAAAAGTATAAACTCGGAGCAAGTATCCAAAATATTTCATTTATACAATCAATTCAGAATATCTTACATATGGGAGTTGTAGCAGCTTTCAAAGATCCGTTTAAATTAGGTTTCATAGTTGCTACTGACATCCAAGAAGCATTTAATCTTGCAGGTGATAAAAGTCGGGATGACCTGTTCCCAGCCATTGTATCCTTCAATATATCACTCAACAGTTTCAAATGATCATCATCCATTGAAGAATTAGAATTATTCTCGACAGAGAGTGGAGACCTCAGGGAAGCCAAATCCTGGTCTGATTTTGAAGCAGACAATCTCTTCACAGATGTACTCCTTCCTATAACAGAAGACAATGAGCCCAATGAATTGAACTGTTGTGGGCCCTTCAGAATACCTGATGAATACAAAGAACCATTGAAGTGAGAGGGCATACTAGAAACTTTTCCAGCATTATTCATCTGTGATGCGTTAACTCCAACTTCCCACTTAGAGGAAGGGCTTCCAGCTTTGATGTTCTGAAGACTCATCGGACTGGAGCCAAACTGAGAAACAAAAGATGCATTGAGTGAAGCCGTGAGTGCTTGATCAAGTTCAAATACTTCATCAACTACAGACGAAAAATTTGATGCACAATAGCCTGCCTTTTGCGTAGGACCATCCAGACCCAATTCACAGAAAAGACCATGCTCAGAACTCTGATCAGTACCTCCACTATTAAGCAAAAGGTGATTCAATTTCCCACAATCAAGTAGAGTTAGATTAAGTTCATCATCAAGCATCTGCATCTGGTTAATGTCAATTTTCTTCATGCCAACAACATTGGTTGAGTCATTAACAGACTGAGATTTTCCACACAAATCTGGTTGAGTCTCTACCAATCTAAACAGTGGTTTGAAATCTTTATCAAGTTCCACCAGCAAAAAATAAGAATTCCCACAATCTGGGAACCCCATTAGCAACATTGTAGTGGTTGAAAGGTCCTTAGGTAATTTCACACCAGCAAAACCATTGTCGTACACCTGCAAGTCTCACAACATCATACCTCAGTCAACTTGTGAACTAAACAGCAATCTAAATCCAATGCCCCAAGGTACATAATATTTCTTTTATATGCATGTATCTACTCTTCTATTAGCATTTACACTTTAAGGGATAACCGCAATTCAACATGATGCCATATGTATGAATATAATAAGTAAACTTCTAATTAACTCAAGCTGCAAGGTCTAAAATATTGACCGAGGAAGAATTAAAAGAACAAAATGTTGACAGCTGAACAGTCTATAGACGTAATGTCTAAATACTAAAAGCAGTTATCAAATTAAGGTTACAAAGCAAAAGTAAAAAGCAAGTAATATTACCTCAAGGCCTAAGAACCTGCCAATAGAGGCAAATAAATGTAGAATACTTTTGCTTCTCAAGCTACTAAAAATTTCAGCTGCAGTCATACTTCCTTGATTCAAAGCCTCTTCACAATCTAATAACACAGAAGGTGCAAGTAAGTTCTGTGATGACTGAAGAAGAAATCGTCCATTCCTGCAAATCAAAATGAAATTCAGACCATGTTAAGATCATGTCCTGAAAAAGAATCAACATTACAAAACTAATATTTTTCCCCACTTCTCAACCTGAGTGTGATAAGTTAAACCATAACAATAGATTCTGAAATGTTAAGCAGCAAGAGTGAAATGGAGCGTCCATGAAAAACAACACTTTTGCAGATTTTTTATTTTTACAGAGCTCATCAAATGGCTATGACCTTTTCTTCTCAAAATTTAAAAATTATTGTCATGCAGAAACCATCCACTACAACATGTTAACAGTAGCAGCCCATCACATACGAGTAAATAAGCATGTCTAAAGACAATTTTTTACTACCAACAAAGATTGCTTAGAAACTACAACTATCCTCAACTAAATCCTTCTTTATCCAACATCATTTGGCATAAGAAGAGAAACATCACAACTTTCTGGAGGTTAGCAGCTAAAATGACAAGTGAATACCCATTTGGGGCTGATTAGATCCATAAAATCCTCTAGAATTGGACCACCAAAAGAAATGGGGCTTGGACACCGTTCAGATAATGGCATATATGAAATAAATCAAAAAATATATTTTTGTTCAAGAAAGAAATCTTATAGGAACTGTCCATATCAAGTTCATCCTTCAGAACCATATCACATCTCGGATCTGATGATATTTTGTAAATACATACTTATCTTGAATATATTAACTATTTCTTTATTTTCTAATCGCCTAGAAGAGAAAAAAGAAAAATCTTGTTCTTTCTTCAACAATATTTGATCTCTAGTGGACCTCTTAGTGGGATTCAAACCCAGATGAAGTTCTGACCATGTAGTAGAGAAAAAAGAACAAATAGATCTTGTAGGATTCCCAATAAATAAGCTATTAGCATGGGTAAAAGGATAAGACCTGATATTTATTCCAAGCATGAAAAAAGATGAGCCATAGGCACGCACACAAAGTACTCCCTGTCCTTCATACCCTCTGCCAGTGAACTTTGTCTCTTTCTGCATGCATATTGAAATCTTAGACATACAACGCTTACTTCTAGATTAAAATTCTAAAGAAGATGGGCTAGTAGTAGAGTAAATGCAAATTAACCTGAACCTACCTTTCTAATTTCAATATCAAGTTCATCCATATTAGATTTGAGAACGACATCACCTGCGGTACGACATATTTTGACATTTCTACCCAACTCTTTTTGAATTTCAAGCAGACGAGTATAACGATTACAGCATATTGCTCTCAGCAGCAATTCCTCAACATCAATGCAACTTTGTTCGAGGAAAAACTCTGCCTCCCTTCCACTTAATGGGTCTACAACAAATGTGCTATGAGTATACTTTATCTGTAGATCTGGTCCTGGTTCAATCTTAATAAATGGACAAGTTCCTGACTCAGTTGTACTAGAGGTTTTTTCAAATTCTAGCCAATACATTATTTTCAATCCTGGTGTTCGTAAACCAGATGAATCAACTTCTCCTTCTTGATTAGGTAACGTAGAATTCGTACTACCATCAGATATCAACTCAAACCGTATAGAATCCTTCCATCTTCCTTGACGGAGGGCTTGCACTTGCCTAATAACGGTATCCATAATAAGTGCAACACAAAGCTCGTGAAGAACTGAGTATAATATCGAAAATGGATTCTCTGCTCCTGCCATTCTGCGCTCTAAATCATCTCCAAGAGCATGCCGCCTCAATTCCTCCAGTTTCACAAAACCACTTCTCTCACCAACAAGCAACTCCATATGTAATATCCTCCACATTGAAAGGTGGCCTCGGTAACCAAGAGTAACTAATACTTCAAATTCACCATTAACACGAAGAAGTGCTGTACCATTAGTAATTTTTACCTCAGAGATCTCCTTAGGAAGGGATGCTTCAAGCAACTTTGATCGCACAAGTGAATCTAGCTTCTTCAAAGCTGGTTTCTGCTCATGCTCACTTAATGTGTTCTGGTTACCCACATCTGCTATACATTTTGGCAAGCGTCCATAAGATCCTGTGAGAAGAACTTCAATAGCAGACGGAACATCATATATTGGAGCACGAGCTTGCTGTAGTGCTTCATGCATGAAATACAATGAGTCAGCGGCTTGGGTAAAACAAGTATCATGACTTGAAAGAGTGGATTGGAGTTGCTGGCAATACTGTATCAGCGGAACCTGCAGAAACAAATGACAGGACATAGGAATACGTAGTTGGATTTTCATGTCCATGTTAAGAAATTAAAATTAAGAATGCTCATCTAGCTTTTGTGTAATAAAAATTTCAACCTAACAAATCAGAGTTTCTCATAGGAAAACCCAATCACAAATATTTCCTAAATGATTCCGTCACGTAATGCAATGAATATTCATAAAACCTTTTTGGTAGATAAAAATTCAAACTTGGACCCTTATTAACAAAGCCTCGTCAATTTCAGAATATTTTCTTTATCCCCTGAAGAAAGCGCACAATTTTATTAACAACGCAAAGAAAAGCAGAAATTGAGACAAGCAACGCAGCACCTGCTGGCACCACTTAGCGAGGGCATTAAGACGGAGCATCCGCTGCTGGGTGTTGAAAAAGTACTTCAAAACCAAAAGCCGTTTATCATAGTCCGACTGTTCACTCGACTTGAACTTCTCCACCAAATCCTTAAGTGCGAGGAACGACTCCTCGGCCGCCCGTCCCACCAGCGTCGAGAAGTCAATCGTCTGCTGCCCCAACTCCGACATGAATTCAGAGTTCTTATCGCAATGGGATCTGAATATAGTAAGTAATCATAAAAAAAATCTAGGGTTTTGGTGACTAAATCGGATACATGGACAAAGACAGAACGTGTTGAGGTCTTTGATTGTCAAAATTGGTAAAATTAGTGTCTACTGTAAGCGACAGTTGTAAGGAAGTTTGGGTACGGCGGAGGAGGAGGAGGCTGAGAGGCAGAGAGTTCCCCCTCCGTTCCCTTGGGAAAATTAATAAAACACAAGGAAAGCATTCAAGTTTAATCTAAGACTTTGAACTACTGCCCAATAGACTATTTTGGCTTCTTTCCCTTTTCCGTATCTTTTTAATTTACCCACTACACTAGTGAACGTATTATTTATTACTATAAATCGTGCTTTTCATGATTATTTTATACATATTACAAACAATTAGTCGTTAGTGTTTGTTTTGTTGATTAAATACCCTGCTTGTCCTTGTCCATATAATTAACGAAACTATGCTATATAGACCCCAAAAAAAAAAAAGGGGTGTCCATTTTTCTAGTAAACAAATATCTTGCTATTATACACTAAAAAGTATCTTGATTATAAATAGGCAACAAGTCAATCAAACTTCAGCAGTCTTAGCTTTTTCGAATTTCTTTAAATTTTAAATTTTAGATAATTTATATAGTTATTAGTGAGTTGCATATGATATAATATAATATTTTATTTCTTATATACAAAATTTTAATAAATTCAATTTACCCTTGAATATACCTCTGAGTTATAGATTTTAAGGGTTTGAATAATTCAAAATCATTTAAATAAATTGATTTAATGCGTCAAATTTAGACTTAAAACTTGTTAGATAAATATCTAAACGAGATAAACCTAAACATAAAACCCAACTCACTCTTTATTTATAGTAACCTTCAACGTTGATTTTGTAGTCTCAATCTTGAATATTTTTTTATAAGAGACACTCGGTCTTTTTTCATCAATAATGATTTCATATTATTAAATCAAGTAAGTTTTTAATCTACGGTTTCGGTGATAATGAAATGTATTATTATTAATTTTTATATTTAATAATATTAATAATTTATCAAATATTCAAGCTAAAGGATAAAGATCATATTAAATAGAAGCAAAGAAGTGATTAAGGATCAAAATGAGTAAAGTGAGCACTATACACAATTTAAGAAAATTTCCAATTAATACAAGTCAACTGGAACAAGAAAAACAAAGATTGAAGTAAGTTTAAAATCATTGTAATTTCATGTAAGTCTTATCTTGGTCACCTTAATATTTTAGGGGCTCAATCATTTAGTCCAAATGGTTACAACCTAAAGTCTCCATACTATGGATGATAGCCAGTCAATCTCCCTACTATAAAGAACTTAGCTTTTTTTTTATATGCTTAACAAGTGTACTTTATGCAATCAAGACTTTGAAACCCTCAACCACCTACTCTTTGACTACCATTCTCTAAGAAATATGAATGGCCATCAACTGTGCAAGAGAATTGGGCAGCTTCAACTGCTCGTGGCCACATAGAAAGCAGAGAGGTATACTCTATGACATATAAAATATGAGAGGAAAGAAACTTAAGAATTTTCAAGCAATTGGAAACAATAGCAACTGAAATGGTCAATCAATTAAGGTAATGTATTAGAAAGCATCAAACCATACACAATTTGCTATCACAAAACTAGGCTAACAATATTACTTGTATTCATACTCCTTAGTTATGGAGATTAAGTGTTAAGCTTTGGCTTTTGTGATGAACTCTAGTCCTTTGGACTTTCTTTCCCTTTATAGGACATCAATTCAATTATTATTTTCAAGAAAAATATTTTAGGTGCTCAAAGTTGCACGAATAATGCATAATGCATAAATGTTTTCATAATTCAAAGAAATTGGTTTGAACTTTAGATAAAACTTCTTATTCTTCAAAAATAGTTGGGAATCTTTCAAAATTATTCAAATCAAGTTTTTGTTAAAGAAAATAGTTTTTATTTTTTGAAAGAACTTGGAAAGTAGAAAATTAAGTTTGAATGACTTAATATGTGAATAGGTAATGTTTAGCATTATACACGGGTTGGATTGCTCATTGACCAAACATTATACATCACTTACACTATTTACTGATCAATTATAGTGTTCATTCAATAAGATGAAAAGATTTATGTCAACTAGTCGATGATGAGTTCTAAAAGTTACTAAAAGGGAACTTTCTGTCCTACCATGGATCCAGCGAATTGAAACCATAGTTGAATGATGTCCTACTAACAAAGGTAGGTATTAGTTAGTCAATCTTGTAAAAAAGTAATCAGTCATACCTAGTGAATGTGTGTTTAATGAAAATTTAAATTGGATTTAGGTATAGTCTTTAATTGAGTTATGAGGCTAAAGAAATCTTAAATTCATGCATGATTAAGAATGAGAAATTGAAACACGAAATGCATAGCATGTTAGATTCTAATAATGTAGTTATTATCAATGATAAAGTTGACGATTGATTGCATGGGAATAAGATATTAAAGAAAGAGATCAATGTCCTTGAAGAATCATTGTTTAAGTTCACTTTAGGGAGTGAAAAAATAATAACATGCTTGAACTACGAAAGAGTTCTAATGATAGGCATGCAATTGATGAAATTTATTTCAATTATAAAAGTAAACATGCAATAGCCAAGACAATTTTTATGATTGTTATATTATAATTTGATTACGAGTTTTATTTATGTTTTAATAGACCCAGGAATATTATATCATAATCTGATTTCATACATAGAGATTAAGAAATACTATTGATGAATATATCTACTGTAATTAGAAGGAGTTGATTGTAACCCTAAAGATTGAATGACATAAATCTTTTAGATTGGGGTCAAACATGAATCGATAAAACAATCCTATAAACTTAAACCCGAATAATTTGGTTGAAAACCTTAGGATTAATTATTAGTAAACTCAAAGTCAGCTATTAACGTGCTATAAGAATCTCTACGATCCAATAGATCAATAAAACAATTGAGTAATAAAAGATCAATCTGTTAAGGGTTTAAAGGGATTCAAAAGCCAGATACTAATTATTGATATCGGTAATTTTTAAGTGAATTCTCAATTCTCTATTCAGTATCATTGCCTATTTTATTTTACTTGCTTTAGTTTTATTTTCTTTTATTAAAATCCAAAATCAATCCGTAGGCTAGATAATAGGAAAAATGTCATTATTAGTAATCACTGTCTTTATAGGATTGACTTGTACCTGCTAGTACTAGCTACAACTACGCCATGCACTTACAGTTATTACAATATTCACTATCTCTGAAAATTTTAATCAAGTTTTTAGAGTTGTTATCGAGGATAGTGATATTAAGAAAACCTCTATTTTATGACTCTAGCCATTTTTCTTTATTTTATTATATTTTATTCTGTTTTGTTTTTGTTTCTATTTTCTTTTATTTTAATTGAGCTTATTTATTTATTTCTTATTGTATTTTATTGTAATTTTGGTTTATTCATTTGAATATCGTTTGAAATTCTCAACTTCATCTTGAGTTTTTGGGTTATTGTAGGATTTAAAATTCATTATCATCGTCACAACTCATAATATAAGGATGGAACAGACAATACTTTTATGGGAGCCAGAATATATCTTCGCAATCTCTAATATCACCATATGGGAAAGAAAGGTGTTCTTACATGTGTTCAGAAGCTCAACTAATATCCAGGTTGTGTTGAGACATTATTGGTGGGAGTTATTACTACAATCATGAATGTCAAACATCAACTTATATATAGGAGCGACCTAGCATGTATAATCAACCTCATAGTGTAGTAATCAACTATAATTCAAAGTGGAGCAACTCTTATGCCTATAGATGGAATGATGATGCTCCAGTTGAATATTTACAGTACTAAGTACCTTCATTTAATAAGTCAACTCTATAAGATATAATGAACAATTTCATTCAAGAATCAATCATGAGGCATTAAGAAATAAATGCTCATATACAAAAATTGGTAAATCAAACAGACCAGATAGCAAAGATATTATCTGACGAATTGCAAGGGAGTTTGCTTAATCTTATTGAAATAGGTCATAAAGAACTTGGAATGGCAATCACCAGAGGAATGGAAACGAGGTCCCAAAAGAAAAAGGAAAAGAAGATAATGGAAGCATTACAAATAAAATAATAGAATACCTTGTCAGACTTAAAGCTAGCTGATGTGAATTTGAAAAAAGAGTTTCTTCACTTGAATATCTTAAGCATAATGCAGAATATTATTTGAACCTATTAACACAGCAGAGTGAAAAAAAAAACAACGGTTGGCTTTATGGATGAAGAGACATTTTAAAAAGAGCTTCCTAAAGAAGCCTACATATGAAAAGGGAAAGCAGAAGAGTGGCAGAAGGTAACTGAAGATGAGCCAGAAACCTTTGTCTATGAAGAAGAAGAAGAAGAGTGGACAAAGATAGTTGAGTAAGAACTGACGAAGGAACCATATAAGGAAACTATCGATGAGTCATTAGTAGTTAGCTTAATTATGGAGGGTTTCCACTTCCTAAAAGAAAAATGTTTCGAGTTAGCAAATGATTCAAGGAGTTTTGTTATCCCTTATTTTCTTAATATTTTGTCATTAAAAAATGCATTAATGCATGTGATTGAATTGATTAATTTTATAAATTGTATCCTGATGATTATCTTGTAATAGTTGGCTTACTTAAAGGCTACTAAACTGCTTTGTGAAGAAAATGGTGGAAGCAAGCCCCTGATCATAGACACAGAATGAGGGTAAACATATAGATTACGTCAAGATAATGATGTTAGAGAAGCATTGCACGAGAGGCAACCCATAAATTAGGATGGATTTTATTTATGTTATTTTATTTTCATTTTTCTTAGTTGTTTTTATTTTCTTTTATCTTTTTATCCCTTTTTGTTTATGTTTTTCAAGTATGAAGTTTACTATTGGATGGATCATAAATTAAAAAATCATCTTATTCAAGAAAGTATCAACTTAACCCTCTCACTTATTTTTAAATGCTTATATTGTGTACTTTGAGGACAATGTACAACATTAAGTGTGGGAATGAGGTTAATGAATTTTTAATGATTTCTTTAAGCTTATTATAATCTTGGTTATAAAATTTTGTGAAGTGATATTTTGAATTGGTTGAAATCGATCAATTAATATTGTATTTCCTTGTTGAATATTAATTTGAATTAGTATGCAAAGGACGAGAGTGAGAATAAAATTGCTTTTATAAGTCATTTTTAGAAATCATTGAAATATTTAAGTTGAATGATATTGCATAGTATTTACATATATTATACCTGCCTTTTTCGTAAGCTTTTGAGCCTAAGGGCATATTTAAAATTTTTAAAGCTTTTTTTCTTCTTTTATTTGTGTTGTCATTAAGTAGTAGAATGATTTTAAGACTTGCTTTTATTATACATACTAAGAACATATTTGTTAAATTAGAAGAATTGACATGATGAAGGCACTTATATTCAACAACTTGCCTTAGCCTATTTCTTTGAAAATTACCAAACCTTTAAATTTACCTTTAGGAATAACCAAGTGGGGCCTTAGCCTTTTTCATTGTTATTAACGCAAATTATTAAACTTTATCATATTTTTCATTGAAGACCTTTTTTTATTTTGAACCCCTAAAGGTTATTTATGTTATTTGCTTGTTTAAGACTTGAATTTCTTAAAAGATCCGTTATTTCTTTAATTGTGGTATTGAATGCTCGAATTATTATGTAAAAAAGCATAAAAAAGAGGAAAAAGAAATATAAAAAAGGAAGAAAAGAATAAGTATATAGTACCCTTAGTTTTGTAAACAAGTCTTGTAATGTTCTCTTTTAGTAAATCTCCTTCAATTTAACCATTTTTATTATCTCAATCATACCTCACCTAAGTCCCGTTACAACCTTATAAGACCTTTTGATTTTTATTTCTAGTTTATACATAAGTGGTGGACATGTGATTTTATTGCAATCTTATGGTAATAGTTCCACTATACATTGATTTAGAGTTTTGATGCTTTTCACCCTAAACACTTGAGTGCTATTGGACCCCATTTTCAAAGTCCAAAAATTGCTCTGATATCACAAGATGTTGGCCCTCATTTTTGAAGCCCAACTATCATTCCTGAGTCAAAAAGAGTGAGTGGGATTCTTTGTAGGGTTATTCCAATGAACCCTCACTTTGCCGTCATCTCACAAGGGTGGCTTACCCATAGTAGCCCATCACCAACATCACAATTTGACTTCTTCAAGCTAATTGTAACTCTATGCCTCTAGTTTATTTTGAAACAAGAACCTTCTCATTCAGAGCTCTATAGCTCAAGATATGCTTAGAAATCTAATGTGTGTTCATAACCTAGCTATGGCCCTCCGACCGAACCCCAATTTTCCTTCCATCAATCTCTTTCAAATCAATCCAAAAACTACAAATTTTATTAAAGATAGGAAAATGTTTCAGGAATCTTTTGCTTTAAGAATCACTTAATTTGGAGGACAGTATGAAGTTATGGCCAAGAGAATCAATCATGCTCATGTCCTCAATCATGTTGTACCTATCTCGGAACAATTAGCATAACTTTCACTAAAGATTTCATATTAAGGTTTTCTATCAATTGTTTCGAAGAGCTCCAAATCTACAACTTTTATGAAGACCTAAAAGGCAATTTCTATCATCTAAAGAGTCAAAAATGGAACCAGATGATAGGATTGGATGAACAGTGCGCCAAACTGTATGACATCATCAGACGATACGTCCTCGCCAGACTAAACGTCCTCACAAGACAATGCATCCTTGCCAGACAAAGCGTCCTCGTAAGACAACCCATTCTCACCAGACGAAGTGTCCTCGTAAGAAGAAGCATCCTCGTAAGATGATCCGTCCTCACCAGATGAAGCGTCCTCACTAGAAGATACGTCCTCACAAGACGAAGCGTCCTCACAAGACGATACTTCCTCACCAGACGATACGTCATCACCAAAATTTACATCATCACTAGATGATACGTCGTTACCAGATGATACGTCCTCACTAGATGATGCATCCTCACCATACGACCCGTCATCACCAGATGATACATCATCACCCGATGATACGTCTTATACTCCTGAATATTTCCATTTATAAGGATCACAACTTTTGACTCCGATATCCAAAAATTTCATACTTTATATCGTTAGAAAGCTAGGAAGATAAGTTATAATTTTTCAGAATTTTTTTTAACTAATTTACCTAAATTAGTCCAGTTTTTCCCCTGAAGTCGTTACACAATTTATACACCTATGAAAGACTTAAATTACGAAATATACAACTACAAAAAAAACATGCACATACACCTGGAGAACTTTTCAATTTCAAACTCATTTTCCAAATCAACAGAAACTCATACATAACTTTAATTACATAATAACATTATAAACAAAAGCTTAACACAAAATACAACATATATAGGATGCTCAATGTTTAACATGCTTATGAAACTGTCCAAAAGTCATCAAACTAACTTAGTTACAAAAGTTTCTAATATCTTGGAGTTTCTGTTGCCTTGCAAGGATTGTTAACCTTCTCGTCAGTGGCTAACATATTTTCAACCATAGGCAATTAACCACAAATTCAAGCATATGTATATATATATGCGTATATTCAGTAATTCAAACATTCTTGAATTTAGTTTAACAACCATAGCACATAACACTCAAATGCATCATACATGAAAATTTAAAGATGCAATGCACAACCAAATGGCTTAAGGGTTCCATAGAAATCGAATGGAGAAACCGAAATTTACCCTATGAATAGAATCAGTCTAATTTCGAAGCTCATATGTCACAAGCAGGTAGCCGAGAGAAGGTTCTTGTCAACACGCACGTGACGAACATAATGGTTCCACTCTCACTCCAACAAAAGCACATAATCATTTTCTCATATGTTCATGTTTTTATGCTTTGTCTTCTTTTCATTTAATACAAAATGCCATGACCTCTTTTGAGGCATAACATAGTCATATTTCATCATGCATTTTGAACATTTACAAACAAGTCAATTTCAAACAAATCAATTTCCACATACACACATAGATAAGAATTTGCCCAATTACACTATAACCATAAATATGTTACCCACATAATTAGTTGGCGAAAATCCAAGTCAAGCTTGCCCTTCCCCTTGCTCTTGGGTAGGATTCCCTTAGTTTCCTAAATAACCAAGGTTCCATTCAAGGCAACGTTCTAATAAAATTCATAAACTTTAAAAATCACAAAATTTCAACAAACACAAATTAAACTCAAATCTAACCTACCAATAGTCCATCTAGGTTAGAAAACCTAAGATCTAGTTTAGAAACCC
>JAOSBK010000204.1:14857966-14869625 GCA_027568895.1 Erythroxylum shatona
TAAATTATTGATCGAAGTTGAAGTATGAATAGGATGCCTAGGTGGGTGGATAGGATAAGATAAAGCAACTTTATAATATTTTTTTTTGGAATTTAAAGCAACTTTATAATTGAATGTGAGGTGATAGTATTTTTTTTTGGTTAAAAAAACCTCAATTATTTACAGCACGTTTGATGAACTACATGACTAAAAGCCTACAAGTTAATTGTTTTGAGTATCTTCTTTCATGAGTAAAAATTGAAACATCATAATCTTGTAATTTTGTTACCATTTTTCTTAAAAATTGAGGGATCGTTTAGTTTCACTTTTATTTTTTTGTTATTATTTTTAGTTTTTGTTTCTTGTTTTTTATTTTTTTCTTAAAAAATAAAAATCTGTTTAGTTGAGATTTATAACATAAAAACTGAAAATAAAGACTTGTTTGGTTGAGATTTGTATTAAAAAACTGAAAACAAAAACATGTTTAGTTTTATTATCATGTTTTTATTTTTTAATTATACTCTTATTTGTAATAATTATAATATATTTTATTTTATTTTTAAATTAATTAATTATCATTATAGGTAAAATTAAATATATGCAAATAAAATATTATTAAAAATTACACATTAATTGTATATAATAAAATTACATAAATTAAAAATTATATTAAGTCATTCTAATCAATAAAATATGTTCATTATACTATAATTCTTGAAAACATAATAGTATTATCATTTACAAAAAGAAACATAAATCAATTAGAAATAATAAAATCACTCCACATTTGTCTAGCAATTTCATCTCCTTTCCAAGATATATCTCGAAGTTATGCTGGAGTGATATTATACTCTACTTGAGAACTTACATCTTCATTTTCATTTTCCCTAATTTGTTCTTCATTTTCAACATAACTTTTAAATAATTCATTGCTTCACTCCACATTTGTCCAGCAATTTCATCTCCTTTCCAAGATATATCTCAATGTTATGTTAGAGTAATATTATACTCCACTTGAGAACTTGCATCTTCATTTTTTACTTTCCGTAATCTGTGCTTCATTTTCAACATAACTTTTAAATAATTCATTGCTTTGTCCATACATTCTAATATAGTTGTGTATAACACAATAAGCAATAACGATGTATTTTTGTTTCTTCATATCATAACTCGACATGTTTTTAAGTATAGGGAATCTTGTTTTTAGAACACCAAAAACATCTTTCAATAACTTTTCTTAATGAAGAATGCCCATAGTTAAACAATTTTTGTGGACTCTGAGGTCTTCCTTTGCCTCTGTAATCTCGCAAATGATATCTTTCACCTCGATATGGTGAAAGAAACCTAGGCATATTAGTGTAGCCCAAGTCAACTAAATAGTACTTACCTAACATAGAAAGAACATAATATTAACAAAAAGATATTAAAAATGAATCATAATTACTATATTTATTTAAAATAATATAATACTTTACGGAGGCATAGGAAATTGATTTGCTATATTTGTCACTGTTTCTAAAAGAACTAGAGAATCATTTGCAGTACCTTCTCATCCAGCTATTACATATGTAAAAGCATATCAAATGAGCAACAACACATAATATTTTGGGTTACATTAATTCTTTTGCCCCTGTATGATATTTGTTCATCTGTCGAAACATGTGGATCAAAATGTATACCATTTATTATTCCTATACAATCCTAAAAATTAAAAAATATATTAAAATAATTTTTAATGATAAGGACGTAATTAAAATAGTAATTAAATATATGAATGTACATGAAAATATGGAAAGAATTTTAAATTATGTTGAATCTCAGGAGGTGTATTAGTAAAAGATGATAGAGTAATGACTCTTTTTACAAAACGATTAACTACATATAAGACTTTTTGATAGTACTTCGAAATTGTCCAGGTCAAATATTGAAAGCGTTCTGCATTGACTCTAATTGTCTCACTATGCCCTATAGTCTTCAAGAAAATTGCTACTTGTTCCTTTACAGTCAAATGATTTGTTGTCTTTAAGCCTCCTAAATTCTTCAACTCATCACATAAGCTCAAGAAGATTATCTTTTTCATTCTTAAGTTTTCATAAATCCTTGTAAGATTCCCATTCAAAAGTTCTAATATCCAATCATGACCTGGTAGAACAGAAATTCTACATGGTTGTTTTATAAACAGAAATATTTGTTCTCTCCTCCAGCTACAGAAATAATGATTACCTTCTTCCGTTTATCATCAGAATTTGATTCGAAATCTGATAAAAAAATTATGTATCTACAATACCAATATTAAATAATTAATAAAATATTCAATCAAGTATATTTAATCAAATATAGAAAAATATTCATACAAAATATATACTTAAAATTAAGTCAAATATTCACATAACGCACAAACTTAAAATGTTCAAAATATAGAATAATCTTTAATATAAAAGTGCCAAATCAATAATTATTCGATATGTAATAACATGAAAATATAACTAAAGCAACATAATCCAATTCAACTTCCTTGTTTGTGTCATCTTCAAAAAAAATCCCTATAAAGTGGAGAATCGTGTAAACCCTTCACAGTTTTTCCATATTGCACACCATCAACACCCAATTTATTAAAAAATTCAGACATTTTATCATTATGTTAGACTCTTTAGATCTATTCTCTGCAATGGATGATGTTTCACTCAGTTTTTTCTCAAGTAAATCATTCTTTCTTTTTGATTGTTCATTAAGTATAAGTAAGATTTCTTTAATAATGTTAGAAAGTGTCTTCTTTGCCTTCTTGTTCTTAGGAGACATCTTTTTTTTAGACGAAGAACTTTGATCTTGATCTTCTTTTCCATTATACGAGTAATCTTCATCAACATTATTTCCATGTTTCTCTTCTGTACCATTTGATGCAGATTTAGTTGATGGATGTGCATGCAGTATCTTCAAAAATATAACACAAGTCTAAAAATTCCTTGCATCATTTTTTCTTGAATCTGTGAGCCATTTTATGCACCTATAATGATGAAAAAGATATATGAGAATGAATGTTATATAATATGATATATTAATAAAACAAAAAATATATTTTACCTTAAATAGAATTTTTTAACATTCATTTGTGGCATTAACTTCACCGATAAAAGAGTTATAACCGATTCCTATTTCTTTGAGTAAGTTCTTGAAAATTTTCAATCTGGCCCTTAATTCATTATACTTATTCTTCAATTGAATATCAGTATACTCCTTATTGAATTTTGTTTAAAGCCCTGCTTTAATATTCTTCCAACTAGATTTAGAAAAGGTAGTAGTCATTCGATTTCCTTTCTTCACTTCTTCAACCTTCAAGAAGATTAAATACATCTCTATAGTATTATTCCATACCCCTCTTTTTCATTTACTTCCATAAAATCATTGTAATCATTCATATTGTTCAAGCCTTCCATCATTAAATGTAATAACATATAAATGACATCAATCACAACAATTTCTACAAAATATTAAATGCTCAATATGGTTCAAAATAAACATGTGACAACAATAACAATTTCTAAAAAATATTTGGTGTCTAAACTTGTACACAAATTAGATTTTCACTATATGTAAAAACCTGGTAGCAAAACTACTACAATAAATCATTTACACATTCCTTCATTTCGGTTTCAGCTTCAGGTAATAGGCCACTTCAACAGGATTCATGAGCAAAAGGTCAAGAAGCTTATAATATAATTTAGATGGTACAAATGTAAAATTTTTCAACACAACACAAATTGATAGAAAAAGATGGACTTTAATGTGCTATAATAGCGTCTTACACCAACGTGTTCAACTTGAATTATAATTTATTTAATGGTCAATTGTTACACATCTTTGTCAACATGTATTAACATTTACAATACAAATTCGTGACTACACAATCTCTTTCTCTTCAATTTTCTATCATCAATATGTGGATAGAAAGATAACTTTTTTCTTTCTTATGTTTAGTTAAAACGTAACAAAAGATGACAACGACTATATACATATATATATATATCAAATTCAACTCACGTGAAGACGAGGCTTCACAATAAATGACGTGAAGACATTCTTGGCTTCACTTTTGTAAGGGACAAAACCTCCGCTAAATGCCTCCGCATCCTACATTAAATGACGTGAAGACAAGAATAACTATAAAGTTATCTGTTCTTCACTTTATGCTACATTAAAGACGTGCGGATGAGAAGAAAACCCTGTGTATGGTTACTGTCTCCATTAATAGGGACATATGACAAAACAAATAAATCCTGTCTCTTACCCGTGTTTGGTTATTGTCTCTAAAGTTTTGTCTTTCGTCCCCGGACGACAAAGACAGGCAATTTTGTTCCTCCGAAAATCGAAGGACAGAAACGCTTGTCCCTGTCTCCGAAAACAAGAAACGAAGCCAAACCCAAAATTACCCCACTCCTCTCTCGGTAGTCATCAGCTCTGGTTCTCTCTAACACACGCTGCCCTTCTCCCTCAACAGATTCGCTCCTCTCTCGGCAGTCTCTCTACGCTTCTCTCTCGCATGCTGCCCTTCTTCCCCAACAAGATCGTCTCCACAGTCAAGTAAGTTTTTTATTTTCTGCTGGAAAAATGTCGCTACTTCCTTGCTTGAAATTTCTTTGGTTGCACAAATTTGTTGTACATTGTCTTGTTCTTTTTGTTTTCTTTCTTGGGGTCAGAAATGGAGGAGATTTGTGAGTAAACCATCAGACCTTTTGGTCTGTTGGGTCTTGGTATATATGGGTCTGTTGTTATTTTTTTGTTTGGTAAATGGGTTTATTGTTATTGACATATTCATGATTAGCAATTATGAATCTTACATCTAAAAAGGGATTAGAGACTGAACCTTTTGGCATTAATAAGATCTGGGTTTTCTTTGGTGTTGGCAATCTTGATTTTCTCGTCGAGAATTGGTCACCCTTTAGCCTTCTTTTTTTACCTAACGCACAAGTGTTTCAATTTGATAATCTAGTTACCTCGAATCTAATGTGGGTTGCTCTTATCTTTTGATTTAAGTATGAGCATCCTCGGTTTTAAAAGCGGGTTACTCTTTGTTTCAAACTCGATGCATTGTTTTCCTCGGTTCTTATCCAGCTTAACTTGGAAGTTTATGCGGCCACGTTAAAAACACAATAGTTACAGCAGTTCTTACTTAGAGATTCTCACTTGGCTGAGGTCGTATTGCCTTGCTTAGTGATTGATGATGATATTTCTAACGTGCTTTATGGCAGTAGTATTGTGGTTTCAGTATATTGCATTCATCCGTCTATAGAAGGATTATGTTGTTATATTTTTTGCCTTTCTGTTTTCACTGTCAGATTCTTCTTGCCAATTAGGATTTGTTGTGGCTAAGTAACCCCATAATTGATTGGATGATTTTGTTTTTGATTTGGATGTATCCGCCTTTGTGTTTGTTCTTGAGGTCATCATAGCCGTTGTTCTTGAGAAATCTATTCATATCTTCCCGCTTTGTTTGTCTTTTTTTTTTTTCATTTGGTGTTTATGCTCAACTATGGACGATATAGCTCTTTTCTCTTGAAATATTTTCTGGCCCCTGCCCTGTTTCTAATGCATTAATTTTGAAAACCAAACTAGTCTGCAGGAATTGCATATATGTAAAGCTATCAGATGAAGAGGTAGATTGCTGTCCTGTTTGCAAAATTGATTTGGGTGTTCTGCCAGTGGAAAAACTCAGGTTGGTCTTTTCCTTTATTTAGTCCTGCAAAATGCATATTTCTGTCTGTATGCTTATGAGCACACTTTACTTTTAGTTGGGTGTTATTGATGTATATCTAATTTGATGTTTAGTCAATTATAACAGTACTAAATCCACATGGTTGGCTTCTTATTATTAGTAATTTCTTATCTTGTTCACTGGAATATTTGCTTCACGTGACTTATGGTAGAAAGAATCTAATTTTGTAACGTTGTAGTGGATCAGAAATATATGCCTCTATAGTAGATGTTGGGTTTTTAAGCTGCTGATTATTTCATGGCTCTCATTTGACTTTTTTATGGTTTTTATCTGTTGGTCAAGAATCTGATTACTAAATACAAAACTGTTTCTCTCCTTTTACACTTCTGAACTCTTCTTCTGGTTTCTTTTAATAAACTTGTAAGACAACTCTGAGATTTGCTCTGGGTTTCATGTCTTTTTGGTACATATTGCAGTTGACACACTATGTTGGGAATTGTTCACCATTTTATGTTTTATGAATTACATGCAGGCCTGACCATAATCTGCAAGACATAAGAGCCAAAATTTTTCCTTATAAAAGGAGAAAAGTTAGGACCCCTGATATAATGCCATCCATTGTATTGCCAGCAAAACGGAAGGAAAGATCTTTATCATCATTGGTGGTGAGCACTCCCAAAGTGCCAATACAAACTGGGTTGACAGGAAGGAGATCTAAATCTGGTTCAAGAAAATTTCCTGCCCTACGAGGATGCGATCTTACTGTTGAAGAATCCAGTCAGAAAGATGACTCTACTGAATGTCATCCAATGACCTCAAGTTCAGCAGAGTCTCCTAACAAAATTGCGCAAAACAAAAGGCAGGTAAAGGATATAAAAGGTTTGGTTATTTACAAATGAATAACTGGTCTATGATCTCTATCTGTTTTCGCATATCTTTTGCTGATATTTGGTATATTAAAGGAGGTAGTTGATGGGGAGTAGGCTATGAGTTGAACCCATAACCTCTGATGGGTTGGGGAGATTATTTGCCACCGGGCCACTACATTCCCAATGAACTATTGAGTATTTATGTTTGCCTATTAATTTGGGCAGGATTATGCTGTGGCTGAACTTTATAGTCAACTGCATCCAAATGATGACACAGAGGATGGCTTCGAATTAACAGAAGGGAAAGTTGATTTATGGACACCTTTAAATTGTCTTGTTGAAGCTGCTAATAGAACCAAGTCTTCTAAATTAAATTCACATGGGCTATCTCTTTCCAAGTCAGATCTGCCTGATATGCCTGATTGTGAACCTCATTTACCAGAAGTGAAACCCAGAGAACAATCACCCAGTGGAGATAGGATCGGACTGTATATGCCTAAAATTAAAAAAAAGGAGCATGGACTGGATATTAGAAACCAAGATCATACAAATAGGACAAATACACTTCCAGCATCAGTGAAGCGTAGAAGATTGACAGCAGCGCGGAAACGAGCAGCTATGTCTCGGGATCAGGGTTCCTCAGCACAAGTCTTACTAGATGCTGCAGAGGCTAAAAACAATAGAAGAAATTGTCCAATTTGGTTCTCATTAGTCGCCTCTGAAGACCAGTAGGTTACTTCTTACTACAATCAGAGCATGTGCTTTATCTTTTCTATCCTTTTCCAGAGAGGAACTGCTGATGTCCTTTCTGTTGTTACTTACTTTCTGGTGATTACTTCAGGAAAGGAGATACTTCCTTGCCGCAAATATCTGCATGCTACTTGAGAATTAAGTAAGTTTTTTTTTTAGCGTCGTTACCTACAATATTTATCTGCTATGTCTATCATTTAGGCCATGTCATTTATCTCTATATCTTGTGCAATTGTGTCGTCCCAGTGGTCCCATACTTGCTTTGTTCACATTCAACCACCAATGTGGAGGAAAAAAATGAGATTTAGCTGGAAGAGAAATTTTTTGTAATAGTTTCTTTACCTAAGACAACCGTGACCATTAATATAATATTGTCAGACCTGGAATCTATCTTTTAATAATATTGTCAGACCTGGAATCTATCTTTTAAGTCCTTTGAACTAGGATGATTCTCCCATTGTTCAGATGTATTTCGAACTATCAAGTTTATTGAAAAAGATCGAGGTTTGAATTGTCACTGAAAAATACAAGGTTCATTTTGGATGGGTATTATAAATATAATTAGAATTCCCCCATACTGTAAAGAAGATAAGCTATTGGGGTTTTCTTGACAAAAAGAAAAGAAATCAAGTGGTAGCTTCAATGTTTTAACATAATGTAACGTTATTTGTAGTGAAAGAATTCATTTCCCTAGAATCTGATAATCGTTATGAGTAGCTTTGGCTACCTGCCATGGTTTAATTAGCTCTAATATATATATAGCTATTTAACTAAGTTGGTCGAGGTGCTTTTATTGCTGTCTTTACTCTGTTTGTATCACTTGTATTATTTGGAAATGAAACTGCCATTGGATGCCATTTTACAATATCATGGTTTTCTCACTTTCGCGGGGGAAGGTATCCTTGGATATTTTAAATGTTTGGTTCTGAATGATGTAGCGCACTAAATGTTTCTAGAATTTCCACAGTTGTCATGCTTTGTAGATGGCATCCTTAACCGTGTCATGTGTAATTGATATCTTAATCATTTCACAGGGATGCTAAAATGCCTGTCTCCTTTATCCAAAAGTACCTTGTAAAGAAGCTAGATCTTAGTAGCGAGGCTGAGGTGAGTTTGCTCATTTTCTTTTCATGAAGATGAGCTTGAATGGGTTGTTTCTCAAAGAAAGTTTTCTGTGGATCGAATGCGTTTTCTTACTTGCCATATGCATACAAGTTTGTGATGTAAGCAAAGTAGTCGTCTCTCAACAGCACATGTGCATGTACACATTTGAAACCTGCGACTTAGATGTGCTGTTTTATGCAGATTAATGGGCTATTCACCTGAATAATTTTTCAGGGAAAGCCAAATAAATTATTTGAATTGATTCTTTTTTATTTTTTATAAAATGTATAGGCATTAATAGTAGCCCCTTTAAGTTTGTTTGCTTTCCGCCTTCTCCATGACTATCTACCCGTGTAGTGGAAATTTGTTAACCTATAGCTGGGTCTTTCATTTTGTAGGTGGAGATAATGTGCCGTGGACGACCTGTGCTTCCAACACAACAGTTACATAACTTGGTAGAATTGTGGTTTAGGACAACATCAACCTCGAAAAAAATACCAGCATCAGTTGGCTCCTCTGCCAAGGACTTTGTCATGGTGCTATCATACTGCCGAAAAATCCAAGCATCTTAAATGCCTTTTCTTGGGTTACCAAATGCTTGTTAGTTTCTTTCTTTATGTATTCGATTTGATTTATTTTTTTGCTTAGAAGATTTTAAATAAAACTGCAACTGCATTGAATTTCTATACAAGTTGGTGGAACTGAACTTGGGATGCACTGGCACTCAGCAGTTCTGCAGGGCTACATCTTTTTATGGACAAGGTAGGAGGCTCAAATAATGTTTCTTATTCTCTTAACAAACTAAGAAACTTACTCTATGCTAACGTTGACTGCCTATTTATAGTCTATCCATGATCATTTATTACTGTAATTTACTGCTTAAACATAAATGAAAATTTGTACTTTCCAATGGCTTGTAAAAATCATAGTCATCATAGTAGTGGTGTAAATATTCAATCTTTAATGGTACAAAGAAGGATGAGTTAGCTTATCAAGAATTTTCTAATATGATTTCTGATTTTTGGTAATTTAGTTGAAATATGATTTAATTATAAGATCTAGTACCAAACATTAATTTTTACTTATCATATTTGATTATAATAAAATCTAATTTAGTTTGATGGTTCTTTCTCCCTCTTGTCTTTGCCCTAGAATTCTTTTTCATTACCTCTTAACCTACTTTTCCCTTTATTGGTTTCTATCCCATCCTTCTTATGCTCTCGGCTTGGTTAAGGGTATTTTGGAGATTCTACTTTCATTTTTGGTGAATGACTTTTCAAACTTTCTCCCAAGCAATTGCTGTATGGTTAGATGTTAATAGGAACATGCGGGCGTCGAAAAAACGGTACAAAAGATTCGAACCCCTGCGCCTGTTCCTTATTTCATTAATGGCAGCTCACACCATTCATGCTTGCCTGGCCCTTATCTCCCTCTTATTTTACCAATTCCCCCATTTACCCTCTTGGCTTTCCCCTTCCTTGACCTCCACTATCCTTTTTCCCTTGGTTCAATTTCCTAGTTCCTCTGCTACTCTCACCCACCATCCCAACATAATCCAGTTCAGCACTCTCAATAGCTTAATGCTTCCTTCTCGTCTAGTCCTCTAGTTATTCCCCAGCCTTGTGAGATTGGTACCATGCCGCCAACCACAAGCCTATAAACTAGAAGTTTATACTTAAAGAGACTAATCTTCATCCTCTCTTCAATACCTCCCTATAGTTATTAAAGAGGGCTTCTTATTGGTATCACCTCCATTAGAGGTCTTGAAGGAAGGGGCTGGAGCTTGGGCCTCTACCGTGGTCGAGTTCTTTATGGGAAAGAGACAAGCTCTCTCCCTCCTCAAGACTTGGGCTATGAGGCTATCGGTTGAAGTGCTATTAATTAAATATCAATTAATCCTATTCAAATTTGCTTATAAGGAGAAAGCTTTTTAGGTCAATGAAGAAAATCCCTGACACTTTAATAGTTAGCCTAAATGTGGAAACTAAGGATCAACTTAGAGGATATACAGAAGAAGCAAATCCTTTTATGGGTTAATTTTCACCAAATTTCTCCAGAATATTTAGATATAAGATAATTCATTAATTCAATGATGAAGAAAATCTATTTATCCTTTTAACCCAATTCTTTTCTGGTAAACAAAAATTTGGATTGGGCACTTCCTTCACCACCCCCATTGCCAAGGGATTAAGCTTGTTGTCAAGTTTCCTAGGTAATCCAATCTGTATGGATGAAGCCACTTCCACTAGGAAAAGAGTTTGTTATCCTAAGTGTTGAACAATTTTTATATTTAATAAACCTCTTAATACACCGCAAGTATATTGATTGTATCTCATAGTGTAAAAGGATTATGCAAGAGTTAACAATTCGAATCCTAACTTTGTCCAAGGTAATAAGAAATTGATTTTAATAAAAGTAAATAACAAAAATTAAAGAATAATAGAAAAACAAAGCAAATAAACAATTGAACAATGAGCTGCCAATAAAAATTATGGTTTTGACTAAGATTGAATACCTGGTACTTGTTCTTTCCTTTTTTCCCCCTTTAATCTTGTTAACCAAATTATGTGTTTGGTCCTAGATTTCTTAAGGTATTGGTTACTCTCTCTCAAGATTTAATTAATTAATTTTAATTGAATTTGAAAATTCCAGATTTACAACTTCTCGATTCACAAACTATTCGTAACTTTTTCAATTAAATATGAAGTTATCTATTGGATAATTCATTTATCAAACAAGATTTCTCTTTGAATGATTGTTAATTTGATAATTGCAGATATATTAAACTGCCAACTCTTATTGCATAATCTAACACTAATTGCTTTTGGCTCACTCTCTCGATTTAATGTCAATTTTAAACATAAAATATTATCATAAACATTCAATATTTATTGAAATCAATAATAATCAAAGTTACAAACTAAATCTAGAATAAATCCTAATCTAAAATTTAGAACTTCATAAACATGTTAAAATCTTAAAATTCAAATTACACATTAAGAATAATGAAAGAACTAAAGGAAAAGAAGAAAAATTTTAATTGCTCCTTCATATGGAAAGTTAGAATTTCTGAATGTTCTTCTTGATCTCCTACTTTTGATTTGCTTTTAATTGTGGCTACTACTATTTTTGAGTGTATTCAATATTCTCAAATAGTGCTTTAGGGTTCATGTTGGACCCCGAATTTTCTTGAAATTTTTGAATTATAAAGTGGCATTAAATGAGAAAATTTATGGTGACTTATTTG
>JAOSBK010000204.1:14869725-14882725 GCA_027568895.1 Erythroxylum shatona
TTTGTATATGCTGGGATTCCGGACAGGAGGTCCGATGAATTTGATGATTGTGTGATTTGAGCTGGTATATAGAAGTGCGTTTAAAACCATTTGCAGGTTTTGGGATTGTTAAAATACAGCCGTTATGCTGCCCAATTTTTGTTAAATAATGATTGTATAAAGAATAAGAATAAGAATAAGTTTTGTTATGGATAACATTGAGATATTGCATGATTAAGAAGAATCATATGAATTGAGTTTTGATTGAGGATAAGTTTCCAAATGGGGAAATTGTATTGTTTTGATTTGTTTAAGATTGAATAAAGATGAAAGGAATGAAAAATAAGAAAAAGAAAGGAAAAAAATTTATACCAGATTGGATTGATTTAGACCGAGTGTGTCATAGGGTTTCCAACACGACCATTTTGTTTTGTTTACAATGTTTGAGTTCTCGGATGTCGACAATTCGTTTTTCAGTTCAGTTCGATTGATTCATTTTCGATGTGCTTTCGATTCGTTTTTGTGATTTGATTCTTTCGATATTTTCGCTATTTGTTTTCATCTTTTGATGCAATTCGTCTTTCGGTTTCGTTTGTGATCCGCTTTGTCCGCCTTTCGTTTCGCTTTGTCTTTCGTTCTTATGTTTCCGCCACTTTGATTTTCGTTCCGTTTTCCATTTTTCCGGTTGGGATCTGGTTCCGAGATCGGGTCCCAACAGTTCAACTGGTGTAATTAGGATTTTCCCACTTTCTTTGGTTTTAAAAATACCCCCGAACCCTAAAACAAATGGAAAAATTTTTGCCTGGAAACTCTCTGTCACGATCGTGACATAGGAGCCATGATCGTGCTTTTGGTGTTATCTTCTTTGTCATGACTGAGCTTTTTGAGGCACAATCATGATGGAGGCCATACAACCCTATACATGCCTGTCATAACAGTGTTCCTTGAGGCACAATCATGATAGAGGCCATGTAACCCTATGCATGCCTGTCACGATTGTACTACTCATACATGATCATGACACCTTTTATGTGGCTTCCATCTTCTTTATTCTTCAATTATCTAATTTTCAATACTCACAAACAAATTAAAAACCTCATGAAATAGAAAATTAAGAATGAAATCATGCTTTAAACCGCAAAAGCACTTAGAATATAAACAAACACTCACAATAACATAATTCTAAATCTATATGTACGATAATTATCTAATAAACACCTAAAAACACACTAAAACATCTAGAAAATCATAGAATAAATTATAAATTATACCTATCTAGGTTATGTATAAGTTTGGATTTAAACAAGTTACCTTCAGATGAAATTCTTGTCCTTAGGTTAGGAGATGGTTACACTTTGATCCATGACAATGTCAAAGTTTCATACTAATGTCATTCCTCATTGCTTCAATAGAGGAAAGCCTAGGTCCCTACAAGTAAGAAGTTTAAAACTCGATCTTATGGAGAACTAATGAACCATGGTAGCTTAACTGCTTCTATCTTGTATGAATTAATGAATTAAATAGCTTAAGTTGTGAGGTAGCTTTGTCCACTAATAATGCTCCAATTGTTGACGCACGTGGAACACACAAGAAAATAGTACTTAGCTCTACAAAACTAAATTTGTAGTAGTGGTGAGAAATGATCATATCCAAAATGACTGTGTGATTAGCTTTTATAATGAACCAATCAATAAATAGGATTAAGGGAGGGGGTTTGGTTGGATTCAATTAAGAAAATAACACTATGGAAGAGATATTAAATCAAACTATACAAAACTGATGGATTAATCAATGAGTTCTAAATCCAATTTTTTCTTTAAAACTAATAACTGTAGATTAACAACATGATTTGTTAATCCTAGCTTTCCTATAGGTTATATCTAATTAAAACAAGCTCTTTAATTATGTTTGGCTATGAGACAACCTAGAATAAACTCTCTAGATTTAGTATGGTAAACGCATTACAAAATATGAAAACATGTTATTCTAAGATATATTATCCTTAATGATGCACGACCATTAATTTACTACAAATGAATCAGAGTTACAATGATTACATATTGCAATCTAGATTCTAGCAATGAGTTCATACGTGAATAATCTATTTGGAGTATCTAAATCATTCAAACATAAATCCCATAGCATTAATTATTTAATAACCTAATCAATTGTAAAAGAGAGTTAATAACATCACTTGATTAATCAATGCCCAAACATGTTTGTTGGCCTCCATAACCCCTTTTACCTAGAAAAATGAAGTTTAGCTTCTCATAACTATCAAAAGGGAAGGGAATCTGCCTCCTTTTTAGTCTATAATCTATTTATACCCTTTTGGCCTCTTAAATGCCTTTTTATAGTGCAAACTTAGGGTAGTATGATTTTACATGATTAGCTACAAGGGCATGTAAGTGACTGTGTATGTTAATTATGTAGAATTTGCCGAGTTATACGATCCTAGTACAGTCAATATACACGACCACGTAAGTCTCCACAAGGGCATATAGGTCTAAGATTTGCTTGACATCTTTAAGTTCATACACGTTTTAAGTAAGTTACACGTTTAATCACATTAACTCCAATTCTTCCATTCTTTATCTCGTCTTCACCCTAATTCATCTCTTTCTTCTAGCATTGATATAATGACACCAATGATGGAATTTAGCTCATTTTAGTTTTTATTCCTCCAACTTGTACCTAAAGCTAAATATGAACTAAAGTAAGTATCTTAAGTGCAATATAACACTAGTAAATAAGCATTAGGAAATAAATATATCATCAATCAAGCAGTTTTCAAGTTCTCCTATACTTAGCTTTTGACCATCCTGGAGCAAAACTATAAAAATAAAAATCAAATCATTTCCTCTTTAACCATATTTCTTAAGAATAGGCAGTCATAAGAAAAGAGGAATAACTTTTAGATCCACGGTCAGAACTAAAAATTCAATGTTCTTACTCACAATCAATCAATAATCATTAGCTTCAAAACCTGAGCAGTCTAGGGGTAGACTGTGACAAGTTGTGTTTAAAAATAAGATCAATCTATAGATACAGTCAAACACCTTTCATGATCAATACCTTCCATAACTTTGCATACCATTTCAGTTTTCCACCACTAAAGATTCAAATGCATGACACATATCAAATGACTTTTCATGGTTCTAATGGGGCCAAAGGTTAAGGTGAGAAATATTTTGGTCATTTAGTTTAAAGTCATCAAAACTAATGAATCATGAAGAACATTCAATTGAGTATCAAGTGTAATAGTTATCATCCACTCAAAACTTGGTACCATCGACTATGATGAGTACAAAAACTCTGTTCTATAGTTTAGATTCAAGAATTATGTTGAACAATCCAATATAACTATAAGGAGTGATCCTTCACAACAAATTCTCCTTTACCTACATCATAATCAAGTTACTCATTTTATACAACTTTAGGAAGAAAGACTAATATGAGTTATTTTGCAAAAACAAATGAATTTCCTCCTTGATAACTTCTTTTCTTTTATTTTTTAAATAAAGACAAAAACAAAGACAAATATTGAGAGAAACTACATCAACAATGGGACTCATTAATAAGAGATAAAAATCACATTCCATCAACTATAACTAACCTGTATATATGAACGCTCGTACACTTATTCTCTCGTGCATCAAAAATTATGCATGCTTCCCTAGTTTTAAGGCTTAGGTAAGAGATTTTGTTAAGTTAAAGGCTCCAAATGTGGTTAACACAAGATGTGGTTAACACAAGAAAAGGCTAATAAAGCTCAAGGGGTTTAATAATAGGATAACCATGTCATTGGGTAGTCTATTTGCCTAATGTAGCTTATAAAACAAAGAATGCCTATATAATTTCCATGTTAATGTATGTGATAAAAATGTGATCTCGAATAGAAAATCAAGGAAAAGTCAAGATATACATATTATGAAGGTCACATATGAACAAAAGGTAATGAAATTGATGTGGATGTCTTAGTCTAAGAGGCTAAAAATCTCACTAGCATATGTTTACCCACTAGTCAGTACTCTTTGAAAGGAAACGTATATTGCCCAACCATAATAGTAAAAATAAATATCAAGTTTTCATGATTTTTTAAGATAATTCTACTATCTAATCACAACTATATAATCCTAGAAGTAATAAACAAGAGAGAATGTTTGTTTTTTTAAGAAGCAAAAAGAACTTTAAACATATCCCTACCACCACACTTTAAACTTGTATTATCCCTAATGTAATGTTAAATGTAAGAAATGGATCATTTAACAAATTACAAAACTGTAAAAGAAAAATGAACAAACTCCCCTCGGGTTGCCTCCTAAGCAACCCCTTTGTTTATTGTGGTTAGCTCGACTTTATTATTTTCTTCATTGTATGATGCCATTTGGCTCTTCAACTATCACTACTTCCATATTCTTTTTTGGGAATCCTTCATAGCACAACTTTAGGCAATGACCATTCACCTTAAATATCTTTATGATTTCAAGCTTTGTACCTCTATTACACCATATGGAAGACATTAGAAACCAAAAAAGGACTGACCTAATTAAAATGCAAGTTACTTGGTAATAATTTAAGTCTAGAATGATAAATAAACACTTTTTGACTAATAACAATGCTTTTCCTTTAGATAATCTTGTCATGAAAATCTTTGGTCTTTTACTTGTATATTATTGCATTCTCTTACAAGTCGTTTTGTATCTCTTTCAATTATAACTTTTTATGAACTCTCATCTCATCAAGATTCATGTTGCAACACTTGATTACCCAATGTGCCTTATATTTTAGCTCCACGGGAAGATGACACAGCTTCCCAAATAGTGATCTAAATGGGTACATACCAATTGATGTTTTGTAGGCTGTCCTCTAAGCCCATTGTGCACCTTCCATCCCTAAGCTGCAATCCTTCTAGTGAGTGTCAAATCAACTAAAAATAATTAACCTACTCAGAATATTAACGTAGCACAGTGGAGTAAGGTCGTCTCCTCAAGGAATGATGGTTTATCTCTTTTAAACAATTAACTAAAAAAGTGAGTTTGGAAATTATGTTAAAACACAATATTAAAAATTACAAAAATGAATTGATTTGAAATTCAATAAAACAGACTTTTGTTAAAGGAATTTATTTCCACCTTGATTCATTGAATTTGATCATTGATGCAAAAGCAATTCAACACATTCATGACTAAATTGGTTCTACTTATTAATAACACTTTTATAATAACCAATCTTTCCTTACCTTGTATGGAAATCACGAATAGATCGAATAATTACTCCCTAATCGAAAAATAACCCAAGAGGTAGCTAATAGGATTTAATGTTTCGACTACCTTAAAATCTAGAAAGACCCAATTCTAACTAACAAACTCAACAGATGGTTTATTACAATTAGATTAATTAATTCCACAACATATATTAAACTTCTTAACGAGGGAAATAAAATTATGTCGATTGCCACATATTAAAAAAATTATGGATTTTTTGTTTTAATTAGCAGTATATTATTTTAGGATTATTAAATATATGCATCTATTCAATAAAACCCAAAACCATCTTAAAATCAATGAAATTTAGGAATTAATTAAATATCCTTGCAAAATTGAATTCAATAAAACTATTCGATCTCATAATCGATTTAGAATCAAGGTTTCAATATAATCCTTTAACTAGAATTAAAAAAACTTAGTTACAAGCCATAGAAAAAAAGAACACATGAAAATTATTCAAAAATAAATTATCTTATGGAAGAAGTTTAGAGAACAGAAAAATGGAGAACTCTAGGTGTAAAACTCCACAACCCTTGCGTACGTACGAAGAAGTTTAGAGTAACACCTAACATTGATGAGCCAAAAGGTCCAGCTAAAAAACTCACCCATGTAGTTGCTGTTGATTGCCTTTTTATCGCTTTCTTCTTTAAAAAAGTCCCTTATATTGCCTTTTTCCAAAAGATACATACCTTTTTCCCTAAAAAACTAAAACCCTCCTTTTTTGTGCTTATAAAAGCCCCCTACTGCCATATAAACCGTCTTCCTCTCCTTAAAAAACCGAAACCCTCCTTATTTTTTAAACAATGCTACTGTGTTGTCTTTATTTAAAGCTCCATGCATCAAAAGCCTTGTTGCTACTTCTCACTGCGTTTGCATTTTGCTAGCCAAATGACGGCATTTCTTCTATGCCAAAATTCCTCCAGTTACTGCCTGTTGGTCCCATCTACGTTGGTTACATCTTCTGCTGCTACATCATTTCTCATCTACTATGTAATCTGTGTTTCATCTTGGCTATGCTGTGTTCTGGTCTCCCTGTAGCTAGTTTATGCACAACCGTATTACTTTTAATTCCTGCTGCATACTTTTGCTACTTTCTTCAAAATAGCTCCATATTTCTTAACTCCAAAAATAATGTAAAAAATACCATAATCAGGACAATATTTATCCAATATGCTCCAATAAATCCCAAATTGATATGTAAATTAATAACCTATCAAATTCTCCCACACCTAAACAATGCTTGTCCATAAGCATTCAAAAGACTTGAAAAACAAAACAAACCTAAACAAATCTGTTTACAACTCTTTTGAAAAATTTAGCCATTATTCATTATCTTACCAAACCAAAATCACAATCAAGCCATACGCATTTCATAGGATTCAGCTCTAGAACAACTGACACAATTCCCAATTACCTTTCCAAACTCAAAATGCCCTAGATTTGAAATCATATGAAGACTCACTCAAGGCACTCAAGAAGTGTTTATAGGATATTTCACTCTTATTCGCATAATAGAATGACATTACCATGTGCTTGCAAATATATCACATAACAACCACTTTTGAATTTCGTAAAAATATCAAAAAGGTATTTTATTTGTTTGTAATGGAGCTAAAGACAAGGGTAGGATGAAAAGGTTTTTTAGGATATAGTTATCAGAGTTAATGTAACTACATTGCTCAACTTCCACCTACATTTCAACAATAACCCCAATAATGGCAACAATGATGTTCTATTATCAAAATTTAAAAATCTCAAGGATCATTCTTACAAAAGATAATAAGTAAGAACATTTATGATCCAAAACATAAGTAAATCATGATTGCTTAAAGAATATTCCAAGACTTGCAATTCATGGTTAAACTTGCTTTTTTTAGTTTATGTTTTTTAACACTTCTACCATTTTTTTTTGGGCACTTCACAACTTTAATTTTCTACATTTGTGGAGCATCAAAACATGAGATTTCAATATAACCATACATGTTGCCGTTAAATGTCCACCTCAAACCACAAATCAATAAGTTAAAGCAACTAGTTTTCCATTCCTTTAATAATGGATTGGAAACGAAGGTCAAAACACAGGGATTAGGCTAAAATTTGTTATGTCAAAGAAAGATGTTAGGCTTCAATTTGGCTAACTAGGGGCAATAACATATGGGGTAGGTTTTAGGAAGCCAAAATAGTTTAAGCCTAGATGCCTTTTATCACTTTAATGCACCAAATTCACTAGTGGTCTCAACATGCATAACAGAGCAAGTTCTAGAATGATCAAACCATGTGCGACAACACTCAACAAGAAAACAATTTGAGCACAAGGAATGTAATTGCTCTTTAAAGGCTCAATTCTCACTTATTTAAGTAGGCTTTTGTCAAATCTTATACATTTCTCATTCAAATCAACCATTGTGGAAAAAGATAGTCATTCTATCACCAAATTACTATTCATGCTTACAATCCATCATGCTTTCCCAGTCTGACAAAATAATGCACAATAACTTACAAAACAAAACATTTTTTAAAAAATTAAGAAATCTCTCCCTCATACCTAAAATCTACATTGTCCTTAATGTAAAAAAGCATAATGCACAAAAACACAAAAAAGGAAAGAAAATTTAACAAGAACACAACACAAGTCATAATGAACACCAAAACTTAATGAAGAAGAGGAGAGAATAAAAAAAAGATAAAAGAAATTCCCTGGATAAGCTATGGTAGAGGAGTTAAGCATGGCATGGTTGTTATCTGCGTTGTAGATGTGGGCTGATTTGATTTTTTCTGAAAAGAAGAAACAAGCAGATGAGAGAAATTAAATAATTATGAGAAAAACAAAAATCATTGGGTTGCCTCCTAATCATCGTCTTTCTTTATTGTCTTTGGCTAGACACAACTTTTGTCCTTCAAATTGATTCACAAATGGGCTGAACGAAATTAATCCCCTCTATAAAAGATACATCAAAATTGCCAATGAAAGGTTTAAGTCTATAACCATTTACCTTAAATATTTTGTTAGTCTCTAAAATTTCATTATTAACACCATGAGGTGAAATGTTTCTGACAAGATATGGTCCAATCCACTTAGATCTCACCTTACCAGTCATAAGTTTCAATTGTGAATTATAGAGTAAGACTTTTTGACCAACCAAAAATTATTTTCGATGTAAGATTTGTCATGTAAGTATTTGGTCCTCTCTTTGTACATTCGAGCATTATGCTTCCATTCTTATTTCTTCCAACTTCTGGAGTTGCAATTTTTTGTCCTCTCCCTCTACCTGAACCTTGAAGTTGCATTGCTTAACTGCCCAAAAAACGTGATGTTCAATTTCAATAGGTAAATGACACATCTTACTAAAAACCAATCGACAAGGTGACATTTTGAGGGCTATTTTGTAAGCAGTCCGATAAGCCCACAATTCATCATCTAAATGCGAGTTCCAATCTTTGCAGTTGCTATTGACTATTTTCTCCAAGATACTCTTTATTTCTCGATTGGAAACTTCAGCTTGCCCATTTGTTTGTGGGTAATAGGTGGCTGCTACACAGTAATGGACTCCATATTTGCGCATCAACGATTCCATCGTCAGATTGCCAAAATGAGTACCATGATCGTTGATGATTGCTTTACCTACCCCAAATCTACTAAAGATGTGAGATTTAAAAAATTTTACAACAACTTTAAAATCATTAGTGCGGGTAGCTTTGGCTTCTACCCACTTCGATACATAATCAATAGTAAGAAAAATGTACAAAAATCCAAAAGAGCTAGGAAAAGGCCTTATAAAATCTATGCCACACACATCAAATACTTCACTAATTAAAATAGGATTTGAGGCATTTCATCCCTTACAAATATATTTCCACCTCTTTGACATTTTTCACAACCTTTGCAAAATAAGTATGCATCCTTAAAGAGAGTCTTCCAATAGAATCTACAATTCAAAATTTTCCCAGCTATTCTTTTTGGGCCAAAATGTCCACCACATGCATACTCATGACAAAAAGTAAGAATGAAATGAATTTCATCATTAGGCACACACCTACGAATAATCTGATGTGAAACTATTTTCTACAAGTATGGTTTATCCCATAAATAATACTTAGAGTCACTTTTGATCTTATTTTTCTGAAAATTATTCAAATGATGTGGAAGCACACTAGTGACTAAGAAATTCACTATATCAGCAAAACTTGTTTACCTTGAACAAACCGCAATTGTTCATTTGGGAAGGACTTTGAAATTGGCAAGGGATCTTCTTTGTGCACTAATCTGCTAAGATGATCAACTATAGAGTTGTCAACTCCTTTACAGTTTTTGATCTCCTAGTGAAATTCTTGTAGCAGAAGGATCCATCGTATCAACCTAGGCATTGACTTTTTCTTTTCCATGAGATATTTGAGAGCTGCATGATCAAAATAAATCACAATTTTATATCCTAATAAATAAAACCTTAATTTCTCAAAAGCAAATACAATAGTTAAAATCTCCTTTTTGGTAGTAGTATAGTTGCATTGTGCGAGATTCAATGTTCTTGATGTGTAGTAAATAACATGGCTATTTCTACCGACTTTTTGCCCAAGTACAACCCCTATAGCATAATGACTCACATCACACATCAGTTCAAATGGTAATCCCCAATTCAGAGGTTGTGTGATTGTAGTAGATGTGAGCAATGCATTCAATGTCTTAAAAAGCATTTTGACACTCTTCACCAAATGTAAAAGTCACATCGTTTTGCAGCAATCTGGACAATGGTTGAGTGATCTTGGAAAAATCCTTTATGAATCTTTGATAGAAACTTGCATAACCAAGAAAATTATGAACCTCCCTAACATTAGTAGGATATGGTAAATTTTTAATTAAATTGACCTTGACCTTATCTACCTTAATACCCCTTGCTAAAACTACGTGGCCCAAAACTATTCCTTCTTTAACTATAAAATGACATTTTTCATAATTAAGAACAAGGTTGGTATCAATGCAACGTTGCAAAACCTTAGACAATTTATCAAGAAAACGATTGAAATAATCACCATAAATAGTAAAGTCATCCATAAAGATTTCAATACAACTTTTAATCAAGTCAGAGAAAAGACTCATCATGCATCTTTGAAAAGTTCTAGGAACATTGCATAATCCAAAAGGCATATGTCGATATGTAAAATTACCAAATGGACAAGTAAAGTTTGTTTTTTCCTAATCTTCTGGAGTTACAACAATTTGATAATAACCAAAATACTCATCCAAGAAACAAAAAAATAGTTTACTTGGCAACTTTTTAAGCATTTTATCAATGAACGAGAGTGGGAAATGGTCCTTTCTTGTGGCAAAATTTAACTTGCGAACATCAATACACATCCTTCATCCAGTTTGCAATCTCATAGGCACTAATTCATTACTTTCATTTTTAACCAATGTAAAGCCTTATTTTTTGGAACCATATGCACTGGACTTACCCATTGATTATCAAAAATATGGAAGATAATCTCTAAGTCTAATAGTTTTAGAATTTCCTTCATCTCCACATCTTTCATTGCTGGATTCAACTTGCACCAAGGGTCTCTCATAGGTTTGGAGTCAGGTTCGAGCAGGATGCGATGCATGCATACTGAAGGGCTGATCCCTTTTATGTTTGCCAAGGTCTAAACAATGGCTTATTTATAATCTTTTAACATATGTATCAAATTCTCCTCTTGCACCATGGTTAAATCATTGGCAATGATGACTGGTCGCATCTCACCTTCTCCAAAATACATGTATTTAAGATGTGTAGGTAATGGTTTCAACTTGAGCTTAGGAGACTATTTAATAGAAGGAAGAATTCTTTCAGAAATAATGGGTAACTAAATATAACTGTTCACTGACCTGTATTCTATCTCTGGTATAGATGAAAGTGCCATCATAGCATCTTTAAGCTCGATCTTACTCCCTAATTCGACATCCTTATCTGCTATATTGTTCCTTAAAACAACCTCCAACTTATCCTGCACCAAATCACTTTCAAAATGTTCTCGCACAATAGCATCAATCATGCTAACATGAAAAACAGAATCATGGTCATCTGGTGTTTCATTGCATCTGATATATTAAAAGTGACAACATTACCATTAAATTCAAAAGTTAAACTACCCAAATCAACGTCAATCTTAGTTTTTGCTGTTTTCATGAATGACCTTCCCAGAACAATAATAAAAGCATCAGGAGATACATCATTACCCATATCAACAATGTAGAAATTAGTAGGAAAAATAAGTTCATCCGCTTTAACTAAAGTGTCTTGAATCAAGCCTTCAGGATAAATTACAGATCTATCAACTAGTTGAATTACTACATTGGTTTCCTTCATCGGTCCTAAATTCAACAAGCTATAAACTGAAAATGACATGACATTAATTGAAGATCCTAGATCAAACATATTTTTTTATTGTAGTTGTGCCAATAATACATGATATGACAAACATACATAGATCTCCACATTTTGGTGGCACTTTCCTTTGCACGACAACAAACACATTTTGACCATCTACAAATTTTCCCTCAATCCAGTAGAGGTAAGTTAATTTCAACTTTGTGAAAGGTCTCCAAAATTCCCTTTTCCTTCTCTTCTTTCTTTGGTTTTGCCAACCTGCCAAGAAAAGGTGGGGGAATCACAATTTTAGGTTTTGTGTTAACTGACTCATTACTTACCTCCTTTGTTGATTCATTTGAAGGGATATTGTTGTCTTTAGCTTGAGGCTATTTAGTTGCTTGCTCCTTAGGGATATGGCTTCACACCTTTTTTCTACTTTGAAGTGTCATGACACTAGCATTTTCCTTTGGATTAATTTCTACCTAGGCAGGGAGTTTTCCCTTTCCATAACGCTTGCTTTTTCAAATTTTGGATACTGGCCTGCGTTTCCTATTGAAAAGTTTGAGTGTTAGTACCCATACTTTTCATAATATCTTCCAAAGACATACCTGGCTTAGAAGATGATGATGCTTGAGGTGGTGGAATTGGTGGTCTCATTTGAGGTGGATGTGACTGAAATCTTGGTGGCTTATTGCCATAACTGAAATTAGGATGATCTCGCCATCCTGGATTGTAGTGATTCAAGTAGGGATCATATATGCTTTGCGGTAGTCCTAGAAATCCTCCTAAGACATTTACTTGCTCATTGGGGTCTTCTTGAAGAGTTGGACACATATCTGTCGCATGACCTATTATAAAGCAAATACCACATGTTTTGACCTGTTGAATTTGTCCTACAACCAATTTTTCCACCAAAGAATTTAGAGCATCTAATATTTGATTAGTGGAAGAAACATTAACCTTATTAACTCTTCGTGGGGCGTTATCTTGTCGAGTCTCGAATTGTTGTGCATTAGCAGCCACGCTAGAGATCAAACTCCTTGCTTCATCTATGGTTTTATTCACCAATGATCCTTCGCTTGTATCATCAATCATATTTCAATCCATTGGTAGCAAACCTTCATAAAAGTACTGGATAAGCAGCTGGTCTAGAATCTGATAATGAGGACAACTCACACATAGTTGTTTGAATCTCTCCCAATACTTGTACAATGTCTCTCTATTGAATTATTAGATTCCATAATTATCTTTTCTAAAGTTTACAGCACGGGAAGCAGGGAATAATTTCTCTATGAATTGCTTCTTATGTTCATTCCACAAGGTTATTGACCGCGCGTCGTTTCGCTAGTCAAAATTAAAATAACTAGACTACTACTGTAGCAGTGGCAAGTCTAGGTCGATCCCACA
>JAOSBK010000204.1:14892993-14905069 GCA_027568895.1 Erythroxylum shatona
CTTGGTACCTTATGACTAGATATATAATGCTCATTAAAACCAAACTCTTTTATTTTATTAATAATAAATATTTCCATAACAAAACTAAAACTGGAGAAGATTAAGGTACATGTAAATACACTTGCTTTCTAGGGCACTATATTTACATAACTCCAATAGGTCTAATGTTGGATTGGAGGTTTCTAGAAGTATATTTGAAGATAATGAATTTTGATCTCAATGTCAATTTATTATCTGAGTTTGTGAGCCTTTGGTGAGGGTACTTCGCCCAGATGATAATGATAAGAAGGAAGCAATAAGTTATTTTTATGATGTCATAGAGAGGGTGAAGGAAGAAATCAAAGCCAATATGAAAAATATGCCTTCTTTGTACATACCTTATCTTGCAGTCATCAATGAGAGATAGGAAAGACAAGTTTACCCTCTGCTGTTTATAGCTAAGGCATCTTTTAACCCTAGTGTCTATTTCATACCAAGTTTTACAAAGAAAGTTGAAGTTAATATAGGAATGCTATTAACTATTACAAAAATTATTGCTCATAAAATTATGCAAGATCTCTTAAGCTTACAAATGAAGATTTATAAGGATGCTTTTGATGATTTTGGGATATCAATTGCTATTCGCCAAAGAGACAAACTTAAGTTGAGTATATATATTGTTTTTCACATTTATTACTTGTTGAAAATTAATCATCACTTTATTTCTTTATAATGTTACCTTTGTTGTCTTATAGTTACTTGGTTGGAGAAATTTGAAAGTGGTGTTCCAAAGTCACACAGATTTACAATTCAAATTTGAGTCAATAAATGAGTGCAACAGGGTGTGAAAAGAATTGGAGCACATTTAATTTCATCCATTCTAAGAAAAAGTAATAAATTGGAGGATAAAAGATTGAATGACTTAGTCTTTATTTGATACAATTTAAAGCTTCAAGAAAGGTATGTTATTATCATTATTAAGTTGGATATAATTTCTTAATAATTTAGTTTTATTGTTTGCTAAGACTCTTCATAGAATAATTAGTTTTGTAAATCCAATTTGCCTTTACTATATCGATCTTTTGGCAGATTAAATTGTTTAAGAATCTAGTTTGATAGATGAGAGTGACTTGAGAGATAATCTTGGATAGAAAACTATTGACATCATTTGTACCATAACCAACTCGGATACCGGTACCAATATTGGATTCATAATTTTGATAGATATTATATATTAATTGGTATACGTGAATATATTCTTTAATACTTTTGCACTCAGATGCATGCTTATGTGATATTATTAAATTTGTGGTTTATTTTACATATTAAATTTCCATTTTTTATATTTATCTAAAATATTTTATGTTCCTTTTTTTATTTTATCCATTACTTTAATATTTTTATGTAATTCTTAATAATATTATTTTATAATTAATTGCCAATATTATATATCTTAAAATGGAGAAGTGCTCTTATCCTTATGAAGACTAATGAGGTTAAAACATTTAGTTAGCATCTTTTAATTTAATAAAATTTTGGTAATTAATTGTAAATTATACATTTAAAATAAGTTAACATAATTGTGTCACACTTTTAGTGTTTTTATAACTCTAATAAGCATAATCTTAAGACAATATATTTATCTTTGGGAGAGATGTTGTCATATTAATTTTTTGCAAAATTTCATGGTTTAGGATAAATTTTGAATTATTTGACAACTTGTACTATATATTAAAATATTTTAATTTATATAATTAGAGATTTTCTAAGCAAGAAAATCTAATTCCAATATTAAAATGAAATATGGGCTTAGAGGGCTTTTAGAATTTTCAGTCACTTATTCCCATTAAAGTATGTTTATTCTAATTTTAGATTTTGAAAATGATTTCTAATTTAAAGATAATTTAAATTATATATTTTTACAAAAATTTAAATGTTTATTATTAAATAATTAAATAATAATTATTTAACTTTGATATTTGCAACTACTTAAATTATTGAATTGACAGTAGCCTTTTTAAATTTTAATTTATTTAAATGGATAACTCTGTTAAAAATAGATGAAAGGGAAATTTTATACAAAAATTTAATGTTTGCATTAGAAATTAACTTGAATCCTAAAGCTTAATAGTATTAAAAAAGAATCTTAATATTGTGAACATCATGTCATTTAAAATTCAAACTAACTAAATTTTAAATTTTTGTAAGAGTTCATGCATGAATTTTTTAAAATAATTGAAAGTTTGTTTCCAACATATCATCCTAATTGATAATGGTGGACCCCTCCACTTTGTTAATAAAAGTCTTTTAGGGAACTTTGTCTCTAGTTCTCTAATGAAACTTCCGTCTTCCTCTAAATTTTCTCTAATTCTCTTTCAACTCTACTTTGAGTTAGCACGTAACAGTGGTGGATATATATTACTTTTTCAATAGTTATGGTTTTTATTAATAATTAGAATGATCCATCATACACTGTTGAATTGTCGAGGCTACCATCACTAATTAATTGTCATCTTCTATCCTTTTTCATCCCTTCAAATGCATTCCCTTTTACAATCCTAACTTTTAAAGGGCAAATAGAGATGACTTGTAAACCAAATCAAAGATTCTTGTCAAAGCCTTTGATGCAATGGAATATGAAAGAGTGCAAGTTGTTCAGAATTTTGATATGATTGCAATAGGGACTTTTAGCTCATTAGCATTTTCAGACCAAAAAAACCAATTTATTCTTCCTTTTAGAGTGTTCTCTTCCACTTATTCATGGAATATGAAAGAGTGAAAGTTATTGAGAACTTTGATAGGATTGCAATAGGGATTTTTATCCCATTAGTATTTTCAGACCAAAAACACCCACTTATTTTTCCTTTTGGAGTGGTCCCTTCCACTTATTCTCTAATGGAATACGAAAAAGTGAAAGTTATTAAGAACTTTGATATAATTGCAATAGGGAATTTTATCCCATAAGCATTTTCAGACAAAAAACACCTACTTATTCTTCCTTTTGGAGTGATCTCTTCTAAAGTTTAAAAGATTACATAAAATTGTTAGACCTAAAACCTAAATGTATATGGTTTATATCTCATTTAAAACCATAGTTGTGTTCTCTAAACAACAAATGAAAGAGTTGCTTATGAATTGACAATTTGACATCCATTTTATAGGTCATTAGAAAAATAAAAAAGGTATTAAAGAAAAAAAGTGAAGGAAGAAGATAACTAACTAGTTGTAAAGAAGAATTTGAACAAAAAGGGAAAATAGTGTCATGATAGTTTGAAGTTTTAAACCATCTTTCTTTAGATTTTTTTAAAAATTAAAATGATATATTGAATGAAAATGATTTTTTACATTCTAGGTGCAAAAATAATTTAACCTTGGTCCATTCCATATAAAGACATATGGCATAAAATTGTTACGTGTCAACTATCCCTTCTATATTTTAAGTGTATATGAAGTTAGTCTAATTGGATCCAATGGTGAATTTAGAGCAATTTTGAAAAAAAAACCTGAGAACAAGGTAGAAGCAATTTAACCCATTAGAGACAATTTTAGCAGACAAAGGTGATTTCAATAAACAAAGGTGATCTCAACAATCAATGGTTGTCTATCATTCTTATTCCTCCCTTTAAGTAGTATTAACTTTATTCGGTTTGTTGTTAATCTCTAGTAACTCTCAACCTCAATGGTTTAGGTATATTTTAGATAATGTTCTAAAGGGAGTGAAAGCAAACTTAGCTTGGAAAGCCCTAGTTACTTCATGTGACTTATTATGTAGTTATGGAATTATCTAGCTCTTTCAATCTTTTAGTTTACTATACTCTTTGGACTATTTTAGTTTTGGTATCTAGGTCGCTATTATCAAAGCAACAAATATTATGTGGTCTCGATGGTTGTAGTTAAGGTTAGACTACTGATCTTCCAGGTTTACTTGAGTTGCTCCCTTTTTTTAATTGTTGATATTTCTTAGTATACAAGAATTTGTTATATTTCTTTGTCTACATGAATTTGTTATACTTCCGGTGTGCATCTTTAGTTGGTAGTAATTGTTAGTTGATATTCCATCTTCTTTTGATATCATTACTACATCTAGAGTGTAGATTTTTCATTATCATTATTTCCCTACTGCTTTGCAAGATCTTGTTGAATAGATACTAGGCCTCTAGTTTTTTATCCTTGAATTTCCTATAGTTTCTTTCCTTCCACCGTTCATATATTAGGAAATTAATTCCTAATTTTATCATCCAAATATCATAGGAATTAGAGTTTCCATTCTATTGTAGCCTTTAAGTTGTAAGGTTTATATTGGATATCATACACTCCCAGTAGTTTACTCTACATGTTAGTGGAGTAAATATAAGAGAACATGATATGGTCTTCGGTATGTTGCTGAGCTAGGCATAAGATGAAAGTATCATCTTTGATCTAGCTCGTGCTATTTAGGGTAAGGAGTTAGTCTTGGATTGCTATCCATATAAAAATAAAGTTTGTGGGAATTAATTGTTTTTCCCTAATCATTTTACACCAATTGAACTCTTGAACATGCGGAATTAGCACCTCATAATAGGATGCCACAATAAATTTCTTAAAAGATTCTCCTAACTAAATGGTTGTTTTTGGCTTCCTCTAATCGGGTTGGTAGGATGGGAAGAGTGGTAGCATGTTGGATAGCCCTCTTTTAGGGACCCACCATTTATTATCTCTTATAACTACTCTAACCTTAGAGTTACTAGAGAGAAAATATTGTGAAGGATTATAATTGGGTTAGAGGTAGAGAGGGCTTGAGTAAGTACAATTTTCAAACCTAAAACTAGATTTTTATCCGTTATCAATGTGCTGCTTCATTTTCTTCCCTATTGCTTCTCTAAGGTTTAAGATGAATTTGATAATAGAGGATGAGTTTGATAGTGGTTTCACTGGCTAGAAATAAACATTTTTATATACTCTACATGCATCAAGTTTAATCAAATACCTTCTTTATTAGTATATAAGCTCCATATTCTTTTGGCATCAAATTACTATTGAAGGCTCTAATATATTTGATACCCAATCCACCTTATGCTTTAGGAAGACAAATGCTCTTCTATTTTAATTTAAGCATCCCTTTATAGGTTCCATATCCATTTCATACGAAATTCCTTTGATAATTTCCTTGATTAAATTGATTAGTAGGGCAACATGTGAGTTCCAATAGATGTGCATATCATTTAGAATGAAGTTTATCAACTGTATTCTCCCTGCAAAAGATATATGTCATATTTTGGTTCTCCCTGGGATAACATCAAAGAGCAGTTTACAATTTTCATAAGATAATTTAGAAGTTGAAATTGGAAGTCTAAGTTATTTAATTGGAGCTTTAGTGGGTTGAAGATCTGATAGTTCTGTGAGAGACTTCTCTAATGCATTAAGGGATGAGGAAATGAAAATATGACTCTTGTTTTTTGTTAGTTATTAACTCTAACATTTTTTCAAATTAGGCCATGTTGTCCATTAATAGGAGGATTGAGTTTTTGTTTGCTCTGCAAAAAAGGAGAAGTGTTAAGTCAAAATGACTTTACATAAATGATTTTGATGAAGTACAAATACTACTGAAAAACAGACAAAGAAGAAAAATAGACGGAAGCTATTTAAAAGCAGACGGAAGTTGAAAAGCAGACGAAAGAATGAAAAACAGACGAAAGATGAAAAACAGACGGAAGTTATTGAAAAGCAGACGAAAGCAAAAAACAGACGAAAGCCAAAAGCAGACGGAAGCCAAAAACAGACGAAAGAAAAAGCAGACGAAAGAATGAAAAACAAAGCTATTCAAAAGAAGACGGAAGCTGAAAAGCAGACGAAAGAATGAAAAACAGACGGAAGCTATTGAAAAGCAGACGAAAGTTGAAAAGCAGACGAAAGAATGAAAAACAGACGAAAGATGAAAAACAGACGGAAGCTATTGAAAAGCAGACAGAAGCAAAAAGCAGACGAAAGCCAAAAGCAGACAAAAGCCAAAAGCAGACGAAAGCCAAAAGCAGATGAAAGCCAAAAGCAGACGAAAGGAAAAGCAGACGATGAAAATCAGACGGAAGCTAACCACGTCAGAATCAAGAATAAGTTTGAGTTAGTTACAGAACTCAACTGAATAATCGCTTCTTTCAAGAAACAAGATTAAAGAAGCAAGATTCAAGATTCAAGAAACAGTCGAAGATGAAAACTATAAATATGAATCGAAGTCGAACATTGAAAAAGTTAGATGAATACAACACGCGAAAGTTACAAGTGCTTAGCAATACTTGAGAGAAAAATATTGTGCGAATTATCTAGAGCTATCTTACTGTAACAAAGCTCAAAAATCTTTCTGTAAGAAAGCAGTACAGATAGCCTGCAGAGGCTAAGTGTAAAAGAATACTGACTGTAAGAGGCCTGAAGAGGCTCGGAGACAAAGAATACTTGTAAAGTTTTGAGAGATAGTGAAATCTCAGAAAGATATCTGAGGATTGGACGTAGCCCACGGTTTGGGGTGAACCAGTATAAAAATTACTGTGTCAACTTCTCTCTACCCTCAATCTCTCTTATCGTTCAAATTTTCGATCTTACTAGTTTTTAAACAAGTTTTCGAAAAATACGATTAACTTTGATTTTCAGTAGTTCTTGTGAAAAGAACAAGTTTCTTTTAACAAAACGTTTTCGAAGGGTTTTCAAAAAGGGAATACACAATTCAACCTCCCTTGTTGTGCATTCATATATCGTATAATAAGTCTTGTATTAACGTGTGATTCACTCCAGGAAGTTAGACCTCGCTGAGTGAATTAATATTATGGTTATGTTATGCAGTCTTAAGGATTTCAAATGATACTTATATATATGTATATATTTATAAAGTATTACATCCATAATGTAATTTTATAACTTAATGATTTTGTTCATAAACATGCATGCATTTCCCATATCAATATCGTGTCACATAATCATAATAATCGCAAATGAAAAAAATAGTAGAGGACTGACGAATGACCCTATAACATTCCCCTTACCTATAGACTATAACTATAAGGGCTCTCTTATTCCACATAGGTCACTTGGTCCAATGTAGTGGATTGTTGTCCAAGAGCCACACTTAACTCAACTGTTTAAGAGTAAGCTCAACCGAACTGCCCCAACTATGTCATATCTCAATCAATGAATCCAATACTAAACCCAAATCCATGCCCAAGTAATTGACTCACTATGTGCACAACCTAGTGAAACCCACCAGGTAACTTATACTACAACAATCCTCCATGTCATCACATATCAAGACAAGCACAACATTGCACAACAAAAGCATGTATACATGTGTCAATCCATATGTATGAATGCCATAAGTGCATATGATAGTGATGGTGATTTCCATGATGAATATGAAATTCTAATGCATGTTCATAACTATGAATATTAACTCACAGATAGAATGAGCTCATTTGCACCAAACCTAGTGTCTCGAAATGGAGGGTTCTACTCCTGATTGATCTATATACAGAAAAGTAGGAACGACCATTAGGATTTAAAATATAAACTAATTTTAGATACCCTGAGAATAAAACCATGACTCAATATTAAGGATTTTTATTTTCTATTTAAAAATAACAATGTCATGTTTTATGAAGTGCCTATTGAAAATTCGGCAGAGTTTCTCTTGTAAAACTAACATCCCCTTCTGAAAGAAGGGTCATTCCTACAATGAAAAGACATTTCCATAACCATCAATAATCACTGCTCAATTTGAGCCTCCAAATTACATGTCCATGCCCAATTGAGTCCACATTTACATTGTAAAATTTCATAATAAATCCAATTAAAATTCAATTATACCAAATTATAAACCATACACCTTCATTTATACTCAATACATCAAGATATTCTCAATTCTAATAAAAGACAACTCAATTTAATCAATTTCATGAATTTCTATAAAAAATATCCTTTTTGAAATTTTTATCTCACAAACTATGAATAATTTTAACATGTTTCTTTTATAAAAATTGATCTACATAACATTTGGGAATGTTTAAAATTATTTCTAGGCATTTCTGGGTTGGTTAGAAAATCACCACCATCACTGGAGCATGGGGTACATTTGTTGGCACCGGAGATGTAGTGATCTTCATCACCTACCCAAAAATGACAAGTTTACCTCTAGGAATCCAAAGGTGCTAGTTTTGCATCAAAACTCCTTCTAGTTTGTGAGAACTGAAGGTTTAATTCTCAAAGGTGACCCATTTTCATTCACCGGCAAAATGGGCAGAATGACGTCAGGTTTCCCTCCTCTCCTATATTTTTAGTGCCATTAGACATGATGGTGGTGTTAGTTTCACCAAAAAATGACTAAAAATAGGAGATCAATAACTTACCTAAATGAATCGAAACTTCTAGTCATGATTCCTCAAAATCTGGGTTGTTTTTAAAGAAACAAGTTTAAGGGTTTTGTAAAACATCCTGAGAGCTTTTCGTAGGGCCTTAGTTGGCCAGAAATGGTTATCGGATGGTGAAGGTGTCAATGTCGAAAGTAGAGAGTGAATAGTAACCTATAAGGAAAAGAGTTTAAGAGAAAAATGAACTTAAGCTTTCTTAAGCTCAACTTAATACTTTTATGGGCTTCTGTCTTTATTGTTCCATTATGAGTAATTTGGAAAAAAATTGGATCATTACAAAACTAGTTGAGAATATAAGGTGGACAAAAATTTGTAAAATATATGAAGATGAATATACAAAAATAACCTTGAAAACTTTGTTAATATTCTAGTTAAACTCAGATGTTACCTAGGATGATCTTAATGGAACTAGGTTTGAAATGGGTTATATAAAAATTTCAATTTCAATTGCACAATTTGGTATTAATTATAGGTTTTAATCTCTTAATTTTTTATACACATTTGCGTACTAATTTTCTATAATAAACTTCATTGAAGATATGTGTGTGTGTGTGTGCGTGTGAAATTTTTACATAAAATATTGCATGAAAGTTGCGAATATAATCCCATAAGAAAAAATAGTTTAGAGATAAAATCTCTAGCTATGTATTCTTTTCATCATGCAATTATCCACACCATTTTTTGGAGGAGGTGGACTATGAGGGTAGTCACTCAATGTAATTTATTTTACTTGTAATGCTTAGTTAAACATTGTCATTAAAACTTATGATTCTATTTTGCAAGTTATTTAGATATGATGAGATTGAGAAAAATATGGAGGGTCATACATCACGTACCTAGAAAGGAACCTATAATTACTTCATAAGCTTCCTCTAATAACTACTACATGTACAATGCTTAACCTTAACATTGATGTTATATGATGCATAAGGATAGTGAAGGTCATTAAGGCATAATAAGTTTCATTATTGTCGAAAACAATAGGTTTAGAAGTGATGAGGAAAGAATGGGAAAATAAGGTGGATTTGGCTATTGACTAACCAATAATATCTGCTTGGCTTTGTGTTGCAGATTGACGTTTAGCTGGGTGGCCAAATTTTACACTCCTACCCCCCACAGATGAGACCTCATGGATGGACACATATTTAAGGCACAATAGGCTTTCCAAATGTAATTCTGGTAACTTGGAGCTTTGAGAGGCAATGGTTTCTGCACAGGAAATCATTGTCTATAGAAGCTTATGCTGGAATAAATGAGATTATGAAGACAAATGAGCAAGTTTTGATGATGACTTGATCTTTTACATGATAGGATTGTGGTTTAGCTTTTGTATATCTGGGTATGTGTTGACATGTTTCGATATTGTTGATGTATTGTTGCTCAGTGTATAACTAGGCATATGCGGTCTTTGGTTTAGCTTGGTATTGTTGTTTTTCTAATTTTTCTTACATTGGAAAGATACTGGTTACCACTGGCATGTAGGACTTACAAGAGGAGATTGATAGTAGGGTAGATAGTTGTTTTCCATTATGTATTTTGCGTGTTAAGAGATTACCTATGGTATCTCTTGTATGTACATAACTCTTTATTCTTTATAAAGTTACTGATTTACCCAAAAAAAAAGATGTTTCATGAATTAACTCAAAAGGAGAAGGAAAGAGTTGAGGTGCGAAGCAAAATCAAAAGAAGAGGGGACATCAACTTAGCTTAAGCCAGAGCTAAGCCAGACCTAACAAATTTTATTAAAACGCCAACATTCTAGCAACAGAACAGTGTAGGAATAGCAACTCGTGGGAAAAGCTACAAGCACAGGCTTTTGGGAAAAGCTCTCCACCAGCAACCTTTGCTCTGATCCATGATTGTTTTGTCTTCAAATTACATTGCTTCCAGACCGTACCTTTTAGATGACAAATTACTCAGTGGAACGTAGGCAGTCAAGTTGGGGTTTTTGCCCGTCTTGCACACAAGATATAGGTTCTTGGCTGTTGAACAACTACTTATTTCAAAACCTATCATCGTACAAGAATATTGAATATGGGTGTTACGCATGTGAAGCTGTATGTTTTACATCAGAAGCTTTTTAGTTCAAAAATGGCAAGTTTAGCGAGTGGCTTTAAAACTTATGACGATGTGCAAAGATGCTAGTAGTAATAGCTAGAAACAGAAGCACAAAACTGGACATGCAAGTCCACGCAACCTGCCCAACTCTATTTGGATGAGTACAAGTTTCCATCTTTTCGACTGGGCTTTAACTTGAAGTAGCTTTAACGTCATTGTTAATAGTGAGAAGGAGTTTGGTTCATCGTTTTAAAAGACATCAATGAGTATAGAAATAAACAGTATTTTGATATCTAAAAAAATTAATTAAATATATAATTAATTAAATTAAATATATTCTCAATATAATTCATTCCAATATACTAAAATTTTCCTTTTTAGTAAAACAATATAATTAATTAGATATATTAAAATTAGAATATATTTCTAAGATTTTCAACAAACCAACCGCTATTGTAACATCTCATCCCCGACAGAAAGGGTAAAATAGTAAATTTGGCATAAGATGAGATGGATTGGAATGACTTCAGACTGTTCATGCATAATAGGATTGGTACACATTATCATTTGTGCACATGAAAGTACTGTACATGCATACATGACATTCCCGGTTTTCGTGCCTAATGTAATTTTATTGTGATTAACGTGGTTATTGGGTTTGAAAAATTATTCTGAGTGCGCCATTGAGTGTTTTATATTTTAAGGGATTTTCAGGAATTTTTCTGGAATTTTCCGGAGAAAATTCCCGGACCGGAAAAAAATCGCCAAGTGGCGAACCGGTTGCTTTTCGGTAGCGAAAATTGCTACCCAATGGCACTGTCATATTGGGTATATGATTTTGGAATTGAAATTAGGGTCATTGGACTAGAATGGGTCAAATTGTAGTAGGATTTCTAAATCCTATCCAATAATTTGTTTTTAATTGTTTAAAGTTACTTTGACTTTTCTTTTAACCTTGGACTAGTAGACTTTTGACACCTAGCCTTCATTGAATGCTTCCTTATCTCCCTCCCACGGCTTTGCTTTGTAAAAGAATGAAAAAGTTGAATGTTTGGCTTGTTTTCTAAGCTCCACCGAAACCTACTTCCCTTTTTGAATACCTCCATCGATTTTCTTCTTTTCTAAGTAAATCCTTCCTCCAAACTCAAGCTTTCCTTCATGCAACCAAGTTGTTGTCTTGCCATGGAGAACTTACACTTGCATGGGGTTAGAAGAGGTTGTTAGAGAGAATAGCAAAGAAAGAATTGAAGAGAATTGAAGTTTGGAAGCTAAGTAGGTAAGTGATTAAGTTAAGCTTTAATGATGTTTTGATTATGTAGTTATTGAATCATGGTTGTTAGATGCATTCAATGGGAATGTTGGTGTAATTATTAAGCTTATTGATGCATTAATTTGATGACTAGTATTGTTTGAATTGGTGGGTATAAGGCTAGGTTTATATATGACTTGAAAGTAGTATGATTGAAGTGTTTTTAGCTTGATTTGAATTGAATATTGATGATTATTCTTGCATGGAAATGTAAGAGGTAAGTGCTGCCAAATTATGGTAGGTATTCCTAGTGAATGTATGAATGTTGTAGGGATTGATTTTGTGTCCAATTGAGATGCTTATGGTAGTAGAATTTGAATTGGCATGATAGGAAGTGTAGTTG
>JAOSBK010000204.1:14937881-14948633 GCA_027568895.1 Erythroxylum shatona
AAATTTGAGGATGAACAAACATGGGTATAAAGTTAAGGAAATAATAGAGTGTGATGATGTCATGCTTTTAGTGGGATTAAAATGGAAAGTTGATAGTGATTTATTTATACATATACACTTTATTTTTCCTCTTCACCGTTCACATACGTGAATATATTGGTAAAATAGTGAATGAATAATTAACATCAAAGTGCCAAAGGTATAAGTATGTTTGGGAGTAAAGATATTCACATGATTGAGGTTGTGATTTAAAGAAGAGGAGTAATGTGTATCTAGTTTAAGTGAATGAGAATTTGATAATAAAAGAAAGTAATGTTAGAAAAGAAATGATGAGTGATTGAGTTATGAAATGAAAATGAGCATAAGATATGAAGTTTGATAAAGTACCTGGCATTGTCATTGAGCATGCATTATACATAGTCTATATACACATTTGTGCATAAATAAATACTTATAATTGTGTAATTATTAATGTGTGTATAACATGTATATTGCATAAATAGGATGTGTAGGATAAACGTCAGCTTCAGATGTTTCCAGAACTTAGAAGCAAATGCTAATCTGGAGCGTATTGTGAGTAGACCTAGATGGTCTTACTTTATTATTTGTTTGTTTACATGATGTATTGCATGATTATGAATGTGATTTGATTGTCGAATTTCAGACAATGAAGGTCTGATGATTGTGATATATGAATGAGATATTGAAGTGCTACTTGTATGTGAATTTGATTCAAATAGTTGTACATAAATTGATTGTTAAATGTCGACCCACGGTCCGATGATAAATGTGTTTTGAATATGCGTTTCCATATGAATGAAAATATGATTCCCAACTTTAATGTTGAATGCCAGACTAAGGTCCGATGATATACAAATGTGATTGAATGAGAATATGCAAATGTGATTGATGCATTTCATTTCATGAATGCATGAAAGATAAAGAAAGTTGTGACTAGAGTAGCCCCCAAAAAAGAGATTAAAGTTCAGATTGTGAAAAAAGAGCCTCAAGCTCAGAAAGTGATTAAGAGCCAAAGGCTCACTATGTAAAATGAGCCTGGTATCCCTAACAGATACGAGATGGTTATCAATGAGCCCAACATCTATAATAGATATGGGACAGTTATCAATGAGCCCAGTATCTACAATGGATACGACACAGTTATGCACTTAGTGACAACAAAGTAACAAATGGAAAGTGATTCTCATATGCACTGCGTACACATGATATGAATCATTATAATATGTTGAAAGTAAAATGTGAAATGATTGGTTAAGTGTATATGAACCAATGCGATTATTAAATAAATGATGTGAACTATGTGTTATGTGACTAGGTGAGCCATCGAGGATGGTCACTCACTAAGTTCACAAAACTCACCCAAAATTTGCAAATATTTTTCATGCTCAAAAGAGTACCCCATTAGACAAATGGGAGTATACCTATTGAATTCAAGTAAGGGATAAAGGTTAGAATCTGTTCATGTCTGCATTGTATTTCGTCATTTTTGTACTGAATTGTATATTCTGCCAATTTTTGTATCGTATGTATTTGAATAGTTTGATATGTAATAACTTTTGAAATTAGAAATGTTTTGTATTTAAATTTGGGCCCAAGTGACTAGTGAAATTCTGATGAGTTGTGTACTAGTTGTAACTTTATGTTTGAAAATGTCTATGCGTAAAATGGGACCAAAATTGGTTACTGATTTCTACATATGCATATGAAAATTGTAATTGAAAAAAATTTTGTACTGAGTTTTCAAGTGGTTGACTGTTCTAGCATACCACCCTTGCGGGATTCGCACTCGGACATCACTCAAGATGTCGGGTACATGTCTTAAGAGGGGGTGCTACATAAAGCGTAAGATGAAATTACCTATAAATTATAGAAAAATATTTATATAAAATAAAAGATATAAAATATGAACCATATATATTTATTAAAAATATGTAGCAATGATAATGTTGTCATAATTATCCCTTACAGACAAGAGATAATATAATTAATTGTTATAATTATATTATAACAATTAATTAAAATTTAAATGTAAAAAAGTTATTATCTAAGTACAATGAATTTATTTCAAATATTATTTTTATGTGTTTACTGAATTATTATATTTCCTTTTAAATTTAATTTTTAAAAATATTTTTATTAAGTTAATGTTTTTATAAATTATGTACAAAACTCTTAATTGATGTAGTTGTACTTTTAGTTATTGTTGATTTTTTTACTTGTATAGTTGCATAAATGTTATTGTCTTTTCATGTTATATCTATTATTAAATAATCATTGTGAAATTTTATGTTTTTATTACACATATTAAAAGAAATTAATTAATATCATGATTAATCTTAACGCATTTAAACTTTTTTTTCATATTTACATAATATATACATTATGCATATATGTATTAATATTAATCTCAAAATAAATTAATCACTTTATTAATCCTAATGTATCAATTCCAAAAGAATATATAAGTAATTGAGTTATAAAAACAAATACGCATAGTACTTTATACTGAAAATAACTATTATTTTATTAAAACTAGAATACATTTTATAAATACTTTCGATATGTTTTTATAAATTATTATTTTTATTACTTTTGAAAATAGTTATTTTACTTTTTCTAAAATTATTATATTCTAATTAATCTAAATTTATATTCATAATTTTTTCTCTTTTCCAAATTCTAATATTAGAAGATTCATTCCTAAGTCACTCTAATTAAAAGTTTATTAAGAGTAATTCCTTACTCCAAATCTTGATATAAGTTTTACTTTAATCATTTTCTTCTTTAAAGTGTTATAAACATACCACATTTTTTAAAAAGTTATAAAATTTTCATCTTTTTTCTTTCTAATATATATATTATGTCATAACTTTAAATTACAACAACTTATAATTATGATATAATAAAGTTATCAATTTTATCAAATATTAAATTACAAAATATTTATATTTTTCATTTAAACCACTTAATATTTCATTTGAATAAAACTATAAGTCATTAAATGAAAGTTGTTTAAGTAATATTTTAGGTGTAAGGAGCTAAAAATTAACACATTTGTGTTAAAAGGCATTAAGTCAGGTTTATATTAAACGGTGCTACATACATTTGCATATCACTAATGAGAACATACATTTTAAAATTAAAATATTGAGATGTATTTATTTGTATGATTAATTAGAAATTTTAATTCAATTGATTAGAAATTTGTATGAAAAGTCATTATGTTAATAGTTATAGTTAACAATTTCAATTCAATTAATTACGAATTTTAAATTTACTTAAATAATTTATTAATTATTATAAGAGATAATTGATAAAATCAAATTCATTAACTATAGAAAATTTTGTTGTACATAAATGATTATCTAAATCATTTTACAATAAATTATGCAAGTTACAAATTTAAGATAATATCATACTGGATAGACTGGAGAGTGGAGACTAAGAGAGCATCATCTAATTGACTAATTGCCCTTGTTGGTAAGATCATCAACAATTTGGATCCAATCATTTTGTATGTACAAACATTATATTTAGTATATAATATTAAAATAAAAAGAATATTTAGTAATGTAATATTAAATAAAACGAAAATTAAAATACCTTCATCTTCATATATTTGATCAAAATAACCTTCAATTGGTTAATTAATTTCCCTTTTCCCCTCTGCATTAATAACTATGGCTGTAGGAAAATAAAAAACACAATATTAGGTAAGCTAATATAAAGATAGATAAAATAGATATATTAAAAAGAAAAGAATTTGCCATCAATATCTTTATTATTTAACCCACTTTGAGCACACATAAGGGCTTCCACAATGCGATAATGAAGTCGACCATGATGAAGAGTAATAACCCGACCACTAGTTCTAAATCAAGACTCTGAAACAATGATTGATGATGGAATAAATAAAATGTCCCGAGAAATGGCTTACAAGATTGGATAATTACGTGCAGGCATCTTCCACCATGATAATATATCGAATGACTCACCTTTAGATTTAAAAACAAAATCTGTGGAAAAATATTTTATCTAACTCCATCGTATTAAAAGAAATTATAACCCTTTTCTTTTTTCAAAAAATTTGAAAGAGAGTTTATCAATAATGTGTCAGAAGAAAAGGTCGAACTTGAAACTGAAGTCAGAGTTAAACTGCCTGCAGCTCCACTAAGATCTCAATAATGAGTTTGCTATATTATGACTTCATAATCATTAAACAATTGATACTATAATTGTTTCATCATATGTAGATGCTCTTGAGCTTCACCACTGTATAATGCATTATAAATATATTCAACCCTGTCCATCTTGTATCTCGAATCCAACACATATAATATTGTAACAATATCTCCACCTTACACCAATAAAAATTAAACTTCTCTGCCATCCACTTCATCATAGTCCGAATCACTGCATTGGAGTTAAACATACATAATGATAAAACATGCTTTATGTTGGACATAGTGCTAAAGATACAATGCGAAGTTGGATATTTTGTTCTTCAGAATAATTCAATCCAATTATTGAATAATTTCAACTTTATACAAAGTTCTCTAGCCAGGTCCTATTGATCCTCTAATGTTATGCAGATATACTGAGAATCCCTTTCGGCTAGTCTAATAAACAGTTGAGCATATGGGATTGTAGACTCCAACATCTTAAAGGTTGAGTTTCATTTGGTAGGACAATACAAAACCAACTTCTTTGAATGTGGAATGCATAAAATTTGTGCACCATCTTTAAAAGTTTCAACTCTTTTAAGAGTTGCACTCTAATATAAAACACTATTTTGAATACACTATATTGCTTTCTTTATCATCTCCAACCCATCCTTCACAATTAAGTTAAGAATATAAGCAAAACAACGCATATGAAATAACTTATCTCCAGCTAATAAGCTCCCAACTTGCATCTTACCTTTCAACTTCTCAATCGTAGCATCATTTGTGCTACAATTATCGACTATTATAGAGGATCCTTTGTTTTCAGTGTTCAAATTCATTAAATAGCCTTTCAACGTGCTTGACAGTTTTTCACTTATATGCGGTGTTGGCACATAATGAACCTATCATGAAAAAGCATACCAACATGAATTATAAATTTATAAAATAATTGAAAAAGTGAATGATAACAATATTAAAGACTATAAATTACCTCAAAATTATATTTCATAACTTCCAATCATTATTAATATAATATGTTGTCATCGACATGTATTACTTTTTTTGGTTATCAGCTATCCACATGTCCATTGTTATGGCAATTCACTTTTGAACACTCGACAATGATGTTAATGTTTCTCTCTTCTTGTACCCATAAATTTTGAAAATATCATTCCTCAATGTATTTTGACTTGGAACCTTGAAAGTTGGTTGGAGTTAATTAAAAAATATCCTGAATCTTTTGATTTCAACCATAGATAATGGTTGTTCATCTCCAATTATCATATTAGTCATCAAAATTATTGATCTATGGTTGTCAAAAGTTGTTACGTTTATTTCATTCTTTCCTTTTATAAGGTTAGGGGTCAAAAATGTTTGACTTCCTAAAACTATCTTCCTTCTAGTACATGATTCCATATGACTCTTTAGATGATATGTTTCAAACTTTAAACTACTTGAATAAAACTTTTAAGAATAATTACACTATGCTTTTTCAATTTCGTTGGTCGATATAGTCTTCTTAAAATTATTCCAAAATTCACTTTTATATGGAATAACTTGAGTTCTAATTGAACTTCTATCCTCACTTGGTGTTGGAATAGAAGTTTCCACTTCTATCAAAATACTTTACCTACATTCTAGTTAAAATATTCCGTATAAAACAAAATGTTTAAGAAAATCAAAGAATGTCCAAACTTTGAATATGATAGAATGTCCAAGTAAGTTAGTTTGATATTAGAGGTGTAATGGTAAATTACTACATTAAGTGTTCTTGATAATATTCTTCATCTTTTCCTTGGGAAGGACTAACTGTATTACATCTGCTCATGTGTAATTATATTCATTACTAAACTTATCGGAAAGAATAGCACTTTGGAAGGATCACTGACACATTTCCATTCAAATTATTTTTACAAGTTGAAGAGTAACATTATGTTTTCTACATTTCCATCACTTTGAACTATAACATATTAACAAGTTTTGATAACTGTGCACAAGTCAAGTATAAATCTACTTGTCACCATATTTTGTATAGGAAGAAGTGGGCATGCTCAAGGTACAGGGCATTCATATGTATATATGTAATTAGGTATTGGATGGAATCATGATTCATATGTGACTGAGAATGTTATATCTAAAACCATGCAAGCTACTACAAAGAGAAAGAGACATAATAATGGGAAATGCTAGCCTGGATAGGACGCAGACTCCAAGAAGCTTTGGCTGGCATAAAATGGTTTTCGTTTGAATTGATGAAATATAACCAAAACTGAACTAGGTGTTTGATTTAGTAAAAATTCTAAAGCCAGCTCAAACATTAAGCATATTTATCAATCTTACTAAAAGATGCACCTTTCATTTTCATGTTCATAAAAGAAAAAAAAAGGCATAAATGTTCCCTTACAAGTATTGAAGTCCTTATCACACTCATTTCTCATTCAGAGAGTACAGATCTTTTATAAACATTGTGAATTCTACTCACAGAACTCCAACTACCCTATCTATAACAAATGCTTCCTTGTCACAACACTTCTAGTTAAAGAATAAGCAAGAGACTGAAAAACATAAAAGAGGGTAATTTTTCAAATAATGCTTGTTTTAATTATAAATTTCATCGACAATACAAAATGAGTAAGGTGAATATTAAAATCTATATGTAAATGCTCATTACATGCATTCAAGTTTCTATAGATGCACTTATTCCTGCCGATGTTAATTAATATGAGCTATAACATATCATCTTGTCGACCAAAAACAATAGTAGACAATATTTTAAGAAGCGTATGAAGGAAAATAAATTAAACTTGTTGGTTGAGAATTAATAAAATCGAATGCCAGATGAATTGGGATTGAGATCACTCGGATGATTAATGATGATTTTATTGGTGGAAATTAAGCTAAGAAAAGTTGGCAAAGCAAGTGAATTGATTTGTGGAGAGTAACACAAATAATTAAATTCTATTTCATTGTTAGTGTTATAAACAACTAACAATCTCTACAGTATTTCATCAAACACATTACAAGCATTATCCCATATTCTTAATATTAACATACAAAGTTCTCAAAGTAGCCACATCAGTTCTCAAAATAAACAAAAAAAAACAAATTCACGAAGAGAGAATGAGAGATTACCTTATTAACTACGTTGGACTGTTTATCATTGGTTGTTTGAGTGTTATTGACTTTAACGTGCACACGATAGATGATATATGAAGAAGAAGAATGAAGGAAGAACGTGAAATGAAGAAGAAGGGTAGAGAAGAGAGAACTATTGTATGAGTGAGTGAAATTGTGAAAGCAATTAGGTGAGATTGTGAGAGGTGACAGATGAAGGGAGATAGAGGCAGGAGTATGAGAAGCGAGCGAGGGTAGGAGACTGACTGGCTTTCATTTAATGAGAGGCAAAATGACGTTGTTTTTGCTTGCAAGAAAACGACATCATTTTGTCTTATGTTTTATTAACTGTGTTAATAACTTAAATGATGTTGTTTTACTCTTAAAACAAAACGATGTCATCTTATCAATAAAAGAAATATTTTAAACATAAATAAAATGACTTGAGCCACAGCCTAATCTGACCACCTGGACATGTGGCCCGTGGTTTATGGCCATGGCCAGTGACTCGTGGCCTTTGGCGTGACCTGAATTTTCTCGAGGTATACCCAGTCGACTTGTGGGTTGATCCTAACCTAAAATCAATGTTACCCGCCTGACAAAGATACGAAGGTTGGCTATGTTTCCAAATCTAACCACAAGCAGTAGTGGAAGACCCTCTACAGTTGTTAAGTTAATAAGACACAAGGTGATAAACACTAAGCAGTACGTGGGTTTCTTGAACCGACTGTACTTGACTAATTGACAAAGATAAGGGAAAGTGTTCCTAGCTTTCTTTAACCTGGCTCTGATACCACTCAAGGACCCTTACGAGCACACAGGGAAACTATGACACCTCTTTGGTGAACCTAAAGGCTCACACCACTCTAAACAACCAAAACTGGTTGTATCATCAACTAACCAAAGTCAGATTGGAAGTATTTATCACTACGTAGGTAGTTCCAGATATCAAAGCTAACAAACCCTCAACTCCTGTCCTTCGGCTTACATAGGCACAAATGCTCTTACCTGTTAGGAACCCTACTTCACCCACATACTGTTACTCATCATTCCTCATTAATGCTTCTGACTCAAGGTAGCGAATATGTTTAGAAGCAACAATTCCCAAACTATCATAGACTTTCTGTTACATAAGATCCTCAATTGAAGCAGGTGTAGAGCATACTCATCCTACTTCTTAGGTAATAAGGAAACATGATTACTTAGGGTTTGAAGTTTTCAGAAATGAGAAAAGAGTTAGAAGAAAACACTCTTCATTTCATTTCAAATGCAAATCTAACTACATCTTACAACGAAGGTAAACCCTACTTTTATAAGCGAAGAGAGGGATAGAAAGGTAAATCTACCTACGGACAAAATGATTACACTTTATCAAAAATAAGCTAATAATTCACCTAGCCTTATCAAAAAGGAATCTACTTTTACAAAAGTCATAAAGTAAACAGTAGAAAGGACTAAAGGTGAATAGGAAGATGATAAGATGGAATCTTTAATAGTTATTAATGGTGGTATGCTGGTCCATCTTTCATTATGTCAGTACTTGTCTCAAAAGGTGTTCTTACTTCACAGGTGTAAAGTAAGGGCATCGTCATCATTCTTCAACTCCATGTCTCGATCAATCTATTCAAGAAGTTCATGGATGTTGGTTTGAGCCCACTCAGATGGCCATGGGCAAAAAACAGAGGTACCTGTTGAGATAAGTTCTTTTGGTTGTGGGTCTGATTCCACAGTAGGCCTATAAGTTGGACATGGAATAGATCCTCCATGAATGTGGATATAGTGGTCATAAATAGATGTCCATTCACTCATAGGTGAAGTTTTAAGAGGATATCGTAGTGCTGCTTCTCTGAAATATGGTCCTTGTGACGTATAAAGAGGAGAAACATCAAACTATAGATATTGGTTATATTGGTCTAGAAGTGCATAAAGTTCTTCAGTAGTAAGATTTTCTTCATTAGGCTAATCAACGAAGGTACGCCAATACTGAATATGGCTGATTGTGCAGAGCATATTAGTATCATTCATACAATAGGGGCGATACAACAGGTAAATTATGTATATATTTTAGTTGTCCAATATTACATCCCAAAGATGATGTCGTGTCAATTTAAGAGACATATTGATACACCATTTAGCTAGAGGTTGGAACCATTCTAGGAATGTCTAGAGGAGAGGACCTGACTTGGTTTGATCGGACAAATGGTGATAGACGTGGAGTGAAGATAAAGCTATTGAAGAAGTGAACAAAGCAGCTAAAGACCAAAGATGCTAGAGTGTAGACTCATCAAGAAAATCATAAATATGGTAAATGAATATGTAAGGAGTAAGCATATGAAAGTGACTAGGTTTAATAATAATGTCATGATGAAGGAAGGTTAAATTCATGTAATAAAACACACTTTGCTAAAGGACGGGAGAAAGAGTTTCGACCATTGTATATTATCAAGAAAACTATAGAGGAAAGTCTTTCTTATACCTAGCAAATCTAGGAAACTCCGTAAGCCAAAAGAGAGGAATGAGGAGTTTCAAAGAAGAGGAAACAAAGAAGAGTGGCTTAGAAGGTCGAGAAAGATAATCAATTAAGATGATCTTATGACCTTTCAAATGTTGAACACTAAATTTATAGGATGAGAACCACTCTTTGGCTGTTGGGAATTTTTTTTTAGTCTGTTATAGAATCTTGGGGAAAGAGGTGTTGTCTATTTCAATGGAAAAATGATAAAGAGTGAGGTGGATAGTGAACTTTTCTATACCTCTTTTGACAGTGAGAATCTCCTTATACGAGATATGATAGTGACATTTAGATAGATTGAAAGATCCACTAACATATCCATAATAATGTCCTCATTCATTGATTTCTTCAAGTAGTGCAGCACCCCAATGTGTGTCACTAGCATTTGTTTAAAGGACACGTTGTCCTTGTTCAGGAATCTTCAAAGGAGGAGGATCCTGACAAATCTATTTGAGATGCTTGACAGCTGTAGTCTGTTCTTTTCCCTATTGTAGTGGATTCTTTCATAAGAGCTTAGATAAGCATGATGTATGGGTTGCCACATGTGGTATGAAATATCTGATGTAGTTAATCATTCTAAAAAACTGTTGAATTTGTTTCACAGAGAGATATTGGTCCGGAAATTGCAATAATACTTTAGCAATATATGAACTTGGTTGATAGTGTTGGACCCCGAATTATTTTGGAAGTTAGAACTATTGAGTAAGAAATTTTTGGTGATTAGTTATTGGTAAAGAAAAGAATAATTCTTGAATTTGAAGTGAAGTAGAAAAGATAGTTATGTATAAGATGGGTTATATGTGAAATATTGGAAGTTATAAGTTGAAACATCTTCATTAAGTATGCTTTGACATTTTAGCCGTAACTTTTTCTCTAGTTATCCAAATGAGATGATTATTGATTTGGATTAAATTAGAGAAATAGGGCTACAACTTATCT
>JAOSBK010000204.1:14960397-14976881 GCA_027568895.1 Erythroxylum shatona
CATTATTAAATATTTCTGATTGTACATTTGGTAATGTTTGAATATTTTGACTGTTATAGAGGCGCATTTGGAACGTCGACCCATAGACGTTGCCGAGACTTCCAGGCATTAGCTTCGGAAGCTATTGGTGAGTGACCTAGACAGTTCTCTCAGTTATTATTTGCTTAGAATACTGTGGTAAATAATGGTGGGTTTGTGAATTGTTTCTGATTATGGATTCCGGACAGAAGGTCCGATGTATTGGGAAGCTATAATACAGAAGTACTGCTTGTTTGTGAATTTGTGAACTACTTGCTTGAGATGTGATAATTTGTGACACATGTGTTGATTGCGACATATATACTACTTCATTGTGACATATGCATTCCATGCATGAATGCATGATCAGATAATGACAGTTGTGACCGGAGCAGCCACTGAGAGCTTTTATCGGTAAAAGCTCAATGTATTTGGGCCTTGAGCTCCACAGTGATTCAGAGCCTCAGGCTCAACGATTAATGTGCCCATATTGGGACAGTTCAGGTGCTCGGTCACAACAACGAAATAATTTGGAAAAGTGTCACATGCGCATTTCATATGCATTTGATTTAATCTCTTGATTGAGTGAAAGGCAAAAATGCCTTGGGCTTGTGTGAAAATGAAATATGATATTGATGTGTGTGAAATTTTGAAATAACTGTGATATGTTTGATTGTTGCATGAATTGAGTGAACCATCGATGATGGTTACCTCACTGAGTTCGCGAACTCACCCAAAATTGCAACATATTTTTTAGGACCGAGAGTAGACTCCTAGCTCTAGAGGGACTTTTTCTGCAGTGTAGATCGTGTTGGCAAGAGAAGTCATGACTCACAGGTCGGTCAACTGGGACTTTTGGGATGACCTAGATAGAGCTGATGTATTTTACCTGTTTATATAGCATGTGTACTAGGTTTTTGGAGTGATGTACAGACAGTAATCGCTGACAGATGTATAAACTTCTGATTTTGATGAAATGAAATGAGGAACAATTTGGTTCAAAAAGTTTGTGATTTTATACTGATGTTTTATTATTATGATGCCATGTGAAGTACAGTAGTGATTGTTCGTAGCTCACCCTTATCATAGGATATGTATCGGAATGACCTACGGGCGTCCCGGTGTGTACCATGCGGTAATGGGCCGATACATTTCATTTGTTTTATTCTCTCTCTCTCTCATTTTGTTTGAAAACTTAAAAACAAGTAAAACAAACAAATTCAAAAACATACATGCATGTAAAGAGTAATGTAGAAATGTAAAGAAAAAAATTTACTTCCTTTAGGTTGCCTCCCAAGAAGTGCCTTTGTTTAGGGTTGCTGGCTCTACACCTTCTTCTCCACACATGACGAAATTGTGATCTTAGGTATTACAGTTAGCACCACTTCTACATGAGGTAGTTATAGATAGGGCCTTAGTTGATCATCAACCTCATATAGCATCTTCTCTATCCTAATATTCTCAGTCCCGACTAAGTCCATACACTCCAGAAATATTTCAAGCGTCTTTTCACCTTTTCCTTCATCATTCAATTCCTCCAAGCTGTTATGTAAAGGTAAAGAGTTAGTCTCAAAAATCATGGACTGAGTACTTACCTCTGAGCTAAAAGATGCGCCCCTTTTGGCTTCGAACTCCTTCTCAACTTCTTCGACACAAGCAATTTGTTGAGGGTTGAGCTCAAAATTTTCGAGCTCCTCATCACTTTGTAAAGTTTCCGTACAAATGTCCATTGGGTACACCTTAGATTGTTACGACTACTCCTCTTCACTTTACTATTCTAAACGATTAAGTCTTATTTCTATCTGACCCATTTGGTATTCCATGCTCTGTTGGCTTGCTTTTATCTCTTGTCAGAATTCTTTCAACTGTTGCTACATATTTTGTTGAAAGTACAAATTGTTTGTAGCTAGATTCTTAATAAGTTCTTCCAAAGATTCACTTGAATCGTGTTGGTTGTCCGAATCTTGGGCGCTAGACCACGTGTTTTTTGGAAATTGCCCTCCACCCTTCTAGAATTGTAGAGTATTCTCCTGCAATTGCAAAGTATTAGCTTTTACAATATTAATCAACTCTTCTAGAGATGGACCAGAGTTGTGATATGAAGCTTTTATTCTGTACGACAATTGTTATGCATCCCACAAACTATCATGGAAGTAATTCTAATGATTATCCCATCCATAATGAAAGTTAGGTTGATCATTCCAAACATTATCATAGGATTGAGAACATGAGTTATAAAAGAAATTACCTTTGTCCATATCACTGTTTTTTAAACACAAAACAAAAAATGAAAAGATCACAAAATAACCAAAAAAAAATCAATTACGAACAAATATATATATAACACTAATTAAATCACAAACAAAAAGTAAAACACCACACTTCTTGGAAATGGCGCCAAAATTGGTCACTGTTTGTTACGCTAGTCAAAATAAAATAACTAGACGTATAACTATATTAGTGGTGAGTCTAGGTTGATCCCACAGAGAGTGTGTGTAAAGTTTATGAAATGAAATTAATCGGTGTTTAACAAATTAACGAAAGCAAGTAAAATAATGGTAAAAGTGGGGAATTTGGTGAGAACCTGATTCTTTGGTTCAATCTCAACCTACACCTTAATTAAGCATATTTTATTAATTTGTTTTTCTTTAACCTCTAATATCAACTATTAATCGTAGGTTGATAATTAACCCAAGTTTTTCCTTGGGTTTTGTTTAATCAAGATATGATCATTAATTAAACCTAACCACTGAATGACCTAGGATACGATCTCTAGCTTTAATTAGGCAGTAGCATTACAAATTAGGAAAACCGGTTAATCAAGGCAACAACCACATATGATGTGCCATTTAACCTAGCTCATGTTATCCCTAATGATTACGAATCATTAGTTGCAACATAAGAATTTCAATATAACAATTACGGATTATATCGAAATTCTATCAATAGGTTTGCAATTAACGATTCAATGAATGCATTAAAGTCACCATCTCACAATACCCAATGGGTTCATACACAAATAATTGAATAATAACAATTTTTGATTATCCACACACAAAACATAAATCAATTAACATAAGATAACACAATCAATTTCTAATGAGAGAAAGAAACAACAAAATAAGTAGGTCATCGGCATCGATGTCGCCTTTGAGCTAGCATCGAGCTGTCTATCCTTTCATAGGTATTTTGCAAAAAATAGTTCAACCCCCATATTGTAGCCCTACTGGATACCCCTTTAGTTCTCCTTCACTGCATAATCCCTCTCTTCTGCCGCACCTCTCTATGCATGCCTCTCACCGTTCACTATAGCCTCCCTTCATTGTTGCTTGATGGGACAAATAAACCTTCAGGGTTTATCATCCCACTTACTACTCACACTTAAAGCCTCTCTTCATGCTACCTTCTATTACAACTCTTCCCCACTTTCTCCAAGCCAAGTCGCAGCCACCAAGTCGCAGACCTTGCTTCATGCCTACAATACGACATTGTTTTATTGTTTGTGCGCCCTATTTTGCTCATTGATATGACGATTTGATATGGTCGTTTCTAGTCCATGCCACTGTGTCCTTACTGCTGTATGAAATGTAAACTATGTATGCGTTAAACGCAACGCTTGCATTTAATGCATACATTTTTTGCCAGCGTTTTCTTCCTTGTTGTGCTACGTTTTGGTTGCTTTTATTTCCTTCTTTTGTTGTCATTTTGTGCTTCATTTTTCTTGACTTTTATTTATTTTTTTCATTCTTCCTTCTTGAAGACACGTGAGTATTGATCTTCATAAAATAACCCAAATGTAGTACTTTCGACTCACTTTAATTTATTTTCTTCCTAATTGTACCTAAAATCACATATGAATTAAAGTGAATGTCTTAAGCATTTTCGTATCATTAGTTGCTAAGTGTAAATGATTAAAGATATCAACAATTAAACACATATCACCACCCTTTCTCCATCTACAAAGTCGCCACCCAGTTATAAAATCTAGGATCGATTTAGTAGAGCCATTTTAAGGATCTTAACATGGGGAATCTCTTATGGAAATTGTTCCCACTGATCCAAAATACACCCAAAAATTAAAATGGAGCTTGATTGGTATAAAACTTAGTATGTTTTCTAGGTGTTAGAGTGTGTTTTAGTGTTTTCTTAGATAATAATCATAGGGTTAGGACAAAGATTGTTGTTCTTAGTATTTTTTTGTTTTTCTTTGTTTAATTGACGTTTAAGGCAAGAGTTTGATCTTAATTGTATATTTTAATGATTTTTTATGTGTTTAATGATGGGTGGAGATAGGAAAAAGAGAAGTAAAGATGAAGAAAAACTGGAGAAATACATCCATGATTGTGCACAAGGAAGCAGCAAGTTGGAGAGCCTCTTGCAAGATCGTGCATGATAGGTGTAGATTATAGCACGTTTTCTAGGTGTTTGAATTTTCTTTTAAGTGTTTTCATAAATGATAATCATGTGTTTAGGACTTAGAATTGTGTTATTGTTAATGTTTTTATGTGTTTTAATTGTTTCATTGGTTTAGAACAACAATTTGATCTTAATTTTATGTTTCAAGGGGTGTTTGATGTGTTTGTTAGTGAATAAAAACAACAAAAGAGAAGAAAACAGGAAGAATTTGAAGCATGGAAGGAATGCCACAATTGCTCTGTCACGAAGCATTTAAAGTAAAGAAAACATAAAAAAGGAGGCCAAACATCGTAATTAAAGAGATCAAAAAGGAGACATCAAGAGCAACTATATAATTTCCAAGTTTGCAAATCAAGACACAAATTGTTTTTCTTTCTTTCTCTTCATATATTTCATTGTCTTGGATGTTGATTGAGAATTTTACGATGTTAAACAAGATTATAGGTTTCTAAGTTCATATTAGGGATTGTTTTCAATTTGTTTTGTTAAACTTTATTCTTGTTGAAATCAATACATATGAATGCTTTAAGATGTTTTTTTTATGCTTATACTTTGTAATAAATCAAAAGATTGAATCAAGTTATTTGTGTTAAGTGAACAACAAGCGTTTATAACTTCATAGACCTGTAAATATCACATTAATAAACAATTGAAGAGAGATCTTAATTGTGACCTTATTGTCCTTAGGATTACTTCAAATTCAATTGAATAGTTAAAAGTAGTTTTGTGAATCAAGAGGTTAAAATTTATTATTATCAAATTCAATTAGGATTACTTGATTAGATCTCTAGAGAAGGTAATCAAAACCTTATGATATCTAAGATCAAGCATAATTGAATAAACAAAATAAAGAGGAGAGAAAACAAGGATAGAACAATTCCTAAGTTTCCATCATTGATTAACTTTAATCTTATTACTAGTCTCAATTATTCTCATATTTAATTGTTAAGTTCTATTAGTTATTTTAATTTCAATAAATTTATTTTAATTCAATCAATCTTTTAGTACCTTAAACAAACTGCCTTCAAATTTTTAGGTGTCTAATTAGTCCTCGTGGCAACGATTCCTTTTATACTACAAATTACGAATTGTATACTTGTAGTATTGAAAGTTTTCTATGTAAAACTTATCAAAAAGTTTTTGGCACTATTGTCAAGAATTGATTTAGCATCTTATTCTATTTGAATTCTTTTGATTTAAGGATTATATTACTTTTCTTGTGTGATTGTATGTGCTTGAACATTAGAATAAAAAAGAAAAAATAGCTACTTCAAGATGAGCAAATTTTAGATCTTTTCTTCTCACCTAGCATAGGTACCATAACATAAATGGGAGTTACTCCTCTTCCATTCATAACTTGGAGGTTCAAATGGAGTAAATTTCCAATGCATTGGTAACAAGGAATGTGGGGAGTCTTCCAAGTACCAGGAAAGCATAATTGACATCCTTTTTTTGTTGTAACATTTATGGGGGTAACCATTACAATCATTAATGTAAGGTACTAGATTATATTGTATGCAAAAATGGCCAAAAAATACACTAGAGGAGACAAAAGTCGAATTAAAAATGAAGTTGCAATTTAAGAAGAGAAAGAAGAATAGAGTAACGAGGAGATAGAGGTTGAAGAATAGAAGGAAGTCTCTGTTCAAGAAGAGGACAAAGAAGAGTGGATGAGGGTGAGGTAAAATAAGTAGAGTAGTTCATCTTCTTAGAGGACAAACTGTTGGATTTAATTAATGATTCAGGGAGTTTCATAATTCTGTATTTTATTAACAGTTTTTTTATGGAAAAGGGCATTAATGGAGGCAATTGGATTTCTTAATTTGTTAAATCATGTCCTTCTTATTATCTCACAACATATCTTATTTACAGGTTATGAAACTACAATGGGGAGAAATGAGTGGAAGCAAGCCATTAATCATTGACCTAACTTGATGGTAGATATGAAAGATACGACATACCAATGACATTAATGAAGCTCTACTTAGAAGATAACTCAAAAACTATGATAGATTTTATTTCTATTTTCATTTTATTTTTTGGTGCTTTCTTAATTTATTTTGTAAGGAGTTGAATTGATGGACCCTTATGGCATAAAGTGTCTTTAAGCTCCCTTTTCAACACCATCACCACCCAAATCATGATAAATTTTCTTGCTATTACTTTTATTTATTGTTATTTTTCTTTATTTTTATTTTTTCACATTGAGGACAATGCATTTTTTAAGTTTGGGGACATTATTAATTAACAATTTATTTTTTGTGTGGAATTGGCATTTGTATTATGTTGGCTTTGGTTAGGTTGGCATTAAGTGAACATTTGTTTGAATGATGTGTGTATTGTGTGAATGTTCAATTGTATGAATTGAATGGGATTGACTTATTTTTGAACATGGTCATTTAAAATGTAAAGGCATAGTAAATTGTGAATTTTGTGGTTTAAGTGTCTTTAGATTGCATATGCATGTTAATTAAGGTATGACACCTATTCTTTCACTTTATGACAACTTTTGTATAAATTTATAATTGCATTCATTGAAATTGGTATCCATCATTAGTACCTCTCATGAGAATGATTGACTAAGAAGAAATGAGGTATGACAAGAATGTGATAAAAAATGTGTCAAATAAAATTCTTATTTTGTTGACACATTTTAAGAAAATTGGGTTAAGAATAGAGTTGGTAGCTAATTGTAAGTTATGATATAATTGAGTAATCAAGTGCATTAATAACAATATGTTTATCTTCATGTCAAAAAAAATAGAATGACATTTAAAACAAGCTAGATTAAAAAGTAACTTAGTTGAGTAACTGGGGGAGATTCATGACAACTTGTTTGCCTTCACATTGTATTACAAGGTGATTGTTAAAGAAAATCTAAAAAGACGGTGTTTATAATAAAATTAAACCTAATGATGTTTTCAAAATAACAAGCACTTTTATGAAGGGTTACTTAGTGATAGTTTACCTTTTTAATTGATCAATAATAATAAATGCATGCTTACAAGTTTCATAGGTGTGTGAATAGGGTGTTAGTATTTTGATTGATATGTATATTCAAATCAAAGCAATTAAACATTAAAGGATTCGAGGTGAAGTTAATTCCATGAGATTTGATACCATTGTACCATTATTGCACTATTGTATGATTATGTACTTATATGTTTTTATGTTTTGTTTATGTTAGTGTTTTTAGTTTTTCTTGAGGATAAGCATAGGTTTAAGTGTGGGGATGTTGATAGGTGTAGATTATAGTAAGTTTTTTACGTGTTTGAGTGCGTTTTTAAGCGTTTCCTTATATGATAATCATGTTTTTAGGAATTAGAATTGTGTTATTATTAGTGTTTTCATGTGTTTTAATTGATTGATTGGTTTAGAACAAGAATTTGGTCTTAATTTTATGTTTCACAAGGTGTTGATGTGTTTGTCAGTGAATGGAAATAGGAAAAGTGAAGAAAAGAGGAAGAATTTGAATCATGGAAGGAACGAGGTAGGCAATAATGCAACCTCTCTGTCACAATCGTGGCAGGGTGTTTTCTAGCACGTAATTTTTATACTTTTTAATATTTTAGGGCTATTTATATAAAAAAAAATTAAACGAGAAAACCCTAGAAGCCTCAAGAAGTATTTAAGTCAAAGGTCCGTAGGAGTCTCCACAGTGTAATAAATTAATAAAATAATTAAGTAACAAAAGTTCAATATGTTAAAGGTTTAGGAGGATTCAAAACTTCGATACTAATTATTTGATATCGGTAAGTTTCTATGTGAATTCTTAATTCTCTATTCAATATTGTTGCCTATTTTATTTTACTTGCTTTAGTTTTTTTATTAAAATCCAAAATTAATTTGTATGCTAGATAATAGGAAAAAGGTTAATTACTAATAGTCACTATCTTCATGGGATCGACTCGTACTTGCCGGTACTAATTACAGCTACGTCATGCACTTGCGACTATTACATAGTTGACCAACTCATTAAATAGGTCAATTAAGGATAAAGATGCAAGTAGAAAGGTGACTAGTGTGAAAGGATGGATTACAATATAAAGGTGAGAAGGTGAGACAAGGAGGGAAGGGGCTTGACAGAAGTGAGAGGAAGAAGGAGATATAAAAAATAGTATAACAAACACAAAGTAGATTGCAAGATGTCCCAAGGGGATCAAATGAGCAAAATGAGGATGAACAGTGAGCTATTATAATCTTTTTTATAAATTCTTATTAACTGACATCATGACTTTTTTAAAATATATCCAAATTCAGTTAGGTCATTATAGATTATTAAATTGAATTAGTGTGTAAAAGAATGAAAGTTAGAATATACTTGCTTTTATAAGTCATATTTTTAATAATCATTGAGGTAATTAATTTGAGTGAATTTGCATATTATTTACACATAAGGATTTTTTTGAGAGCTTTTATTCCTAAAAGCAAATACATCATTATTTAAGACTCTTTTATTCTTCCATGTGTGTTATCATACGTAGCTGGATAATTTTAGAACTTGCTTTTATTATCCATATTAAGATCATGTTAATAAATTAGAAGAATTGAAATGATAAAAGCATTTAGATTCAACCTTTTATTTTAGTTTGTTTTCTTGATTATTATCCTACCGTATGTTATCCCTTAGGAGTAACCCCTTTTGAGACCTAGCGTTTGCATTGATTATTACCATATTAGCCTTTATCTGATTTTTGTTTAAAGTTATTTTATTATGTTTAAAACCTAAAGGATTGACATTTACTTGATTGCTTGAAATAAAGAATTTTAAGTAGTTCCAATATTTCTTTGATTGTTGATACATAATGAATGCTTAAAAAATAAAAAAAAATATATGTTGCATAATATAAAAAAGATAATGCTAAAATAATTATACCAATGGAATTATGATGTAAAGGACTTATGTAGTGAAGAACTAAGTTTCATGAAATTTTTTAATGTAAATTTCCTTCAATTTTATCACCCTTTTTTATTATCCCTATTGTACTTTACCTAAGCTTCATTAAAACCTTGTAGGAAGACCATTTGATTTTTGTTTCTGGTTTAGTTATAAGTGGTGGAGATATGAGTTTATTGTAAGCTTCTGGTTAAGAACATTTCTCTGTATTAATTTAATAGTTCCTACAATTTTCACCCTAAACACTTTGAATGCATTGATTGAATCCTTAACAAAGGTGTAAACATTTGTCTTTTTAATTTAAAAAATATTATCTATTAGCTACTATTGATATTGACTCTTGAAAGTTGGTTCTAAGATAATTTGAATCTAATTGTATATTAGTTTGATTAATATAATATTATGATTTGGGAGTGTAGATGGATAGGTTAAGGTTAATAAGGGATGAACATTTGTAAGTTTGATGATTTGGATTATGAATGTTTAAGGACAAACAATGATTTAAATGTGGAGATGTTTGATAAATGATTAATTATCTATATTTATAGTCCCATATTTAAAATTTTTGCTTATTATATAGAGTTTAATAGTATTTTTGGTACTTATTGTGTTTCAAGTATTTTTTTGGGTGATAATTGCCTTCATGAACTAAAAGAAGAAGAATTGGGTAAAATCGTGGCACAAAATCTAGAATTGAAGTAAATTTAGAGATACACGGTTATGTATAGTGACTATGTAAGTCGCTACAAACATGTACAACTTTAACGACACTTTTTATACCCATGTAAAGATATACGTCCATGTATGTTGCCCATATAGGCTTTTGTAACCATGTATATTCACGAATTGAGATGTTTTTAAGATAAACGGTCATTTAAACAAACCTTATTTTGTACTATAAAGGGATATTATTAAAGGCTACACAAAAGGGAGGAAGATTTTAAAGTTTGTGCAGACTCCAAAAGAAGAAATAAAACGTCAAGAAAAAGTTGCACATAAAAAATAAAAAGTCATATCAGTAGAAACATCAAGCTTAATTTCACATTTCTAGATTTTCTAGATCAATGCTTCAAGTTGATTTCATTCTCTTCTCTGTCGCTACTTTATTACCTTGTATGCTAAATCTGAATAGTTATATTTGAACATGATTATGGATTGCTAAATCTATATTAGGGTGTTCTTCTTGAATTGTTTTGTATAATTATTACCATGTTGAATTTAATATATTACTGTTGTGATATATTTGTTGGTTCATACTTGATTTGATTTGAGAGATTGTATTAATTTATTTGTTTTAAGTTTCACATCAAGAGTTAGTACACTAATAGAATTACAAATATCAAGTTAACAAGTAACTGAAGAGAGATCTTAATTGTTAGTTAATTATCTTTAGGATTGCTTCAAATCCAATTGAGTGGTTAGGAGTAGTTTTGAGAAATTGAGAGATTGAAAAATCAAATTTTATCTATTTTAATTGGGATTACTTAATTATCTCTCAAGCGAGGTAATCAAAACCTTTAGATATATATGATCAAGCATTGTTGATTTCACAAGGTGAAGGGAATCCAAAACAAATATTTAATTATCCCTAAGTTTCCATCATTGAGTAGCTTTGATTTTATTGTTATCTTTTGTTTGTTTGATCATCAAATTTTGTTAGTTTACTTTAATTTTCAATTAATTCAATCTTTTATTACCTTATATAAAGTGTAATTCAATTTGTTAGGTTACTATATTTAGTCCTTGTGGTATCGATATCAGTTCTACTACAATATACAACTTGTATACGTATAGCATAGCATAAAATAAACAAACAGAGGAGGTTTGTTAAGGAATTTTAGCATTGCAAACACTTTTTATGTATTTCATGAACATTTCTTTTGGCCTAACATGACATTGAAATATTTTGTAAGAACATGTAAACAAGCCAATTATAAAGTTAAACTTCATGAGTTGTATACTCTTTTGCCTATACCTAAACATCCTTGAACAAATATTTCTTTGGATTTTAGAATTGGTTTACCTATGTCTAAAAGAGTTAATGATTCTATATATGTGGCTGTTGACAGGTTGTTTAAGTTGGTACATTACATACCTTATCATCCCATATTTATGATTTGTTTTTCAAGGAGGTTGTTAGACTGCATGGCATGCCTAAAATTTTTTTGATCATAATGCTAAGTTTCTAAGTAACTTTTAATAACTTTGTGGAATAAATTAGGAAGAAAGATTTTATTTTCAAAAACATGTCATCCTCATAGGGATGGGAAAATGTAGTTAATAGGAGTTTGTCCACTTTGTTACATGTTGTAATTCAAAAGAACTTGAAAATTTATGTATGGTTTTAATCCACACACTCCTTTGGATTTATCATCTTTTCCTATTTATTAACATGTAAATTTATAGTGTTAAAAGAAGGAATATTTTGTGAAGAAAATTTATGATAAAGCAAGGAAAAAATTGAAAAGTGAATAAAGCTAGCTCAGCAACCTAATAAAGGTTGAAAACAAGTTGTTTTTTACCATACTGATTTGGTTTAATTACATACATACAAAGAGAAATTTCCAATTTACATTTGATTTAAATAGCATCTAAGTGGAGTTGATCCTTTTTAAATGATTGCAAGGATCAATGATAATGCATATAAGCTACATCTACTTAGTGAGCATAGTGTGCATAGTACTTCTAATATTGCAAACTTATCTCCTTTTCATGAAGGTAATGTTTCGAGGATAAATCCTTTTAAGAAGAGCGGGAATGGTGATAATCCAAAAAGAATTAAAAGCATAAAACTAGTGATCCATTGAGTAATGGAGGTGCGAAGAAGGTTAAAGAAGCTTTAAATGTGCTAATTAAAGGTATATTTGCACTTTGAACAATAAAACCATTCCTCAAATTCAATACTAGTTAACTTAACTGAACAAATAGTGTAGTAAAATATTTTCTTCTAATTTTTAAGAAGATTATAGAATTCTAAGTTACCTAAAACTTCAAATTCTGTAAGATACTTTCATATTTCCAACAAATCAAAATTCACATCATTTAGAGCTTAGTAGCTCATGTTATGGCTCTCAAAAGTTGACTATTTGACACAAGTGCGAGAATGAAAAGGAAGCTTTAACTATTGGACTTGTTTTTATTATTTTGGGCAAATTTCTAGCCAATTTAGATTTGTAGTTTTCTTTTCCTTATTATTTGCATATCTTTTGTACTTACTTTCCTATTTCAAGATCAAAATTAATGAACTAAGTTTATTTTCGAATCTCTTTTATTTTAAACAAGTTAAATATTTATAACTTCAAATTAAAATTGGATTTAAGTTTGGTTTTTAAGGTTTTAGACCTTTCTCTATTTAAAGTTACGTTTTATGCTTCTGTAGGACATAAATTACAATTTTCATTAATAATTTTTTTGAGAACATTACTTTTTTTTGGTTCTCCATTAAACTATTTGAACTTGTCAAAATTTTAACTTATGGTGCTCATAATTGAAACTTATCACTCACCTTCTCATCTTTATCTTTGAGTGTTGCATCTATAGCTTTTCTTATAACTTAGGCTCTTATTTGATCATACAATCAATGGTCTAAGTTAATTTCATAAATATGATTTTTAGGCGGTCCTAGGGACAAGTCATGAATTTCGGTTATTAATTCTTACTACTCTTATTAAGGTTCACATTAAAGAGATAGCTTGAAAAGTGTTGCTGTACTTCTTCCTATCGAATGCGTTAAGGCTATTTTTCAACTGTTGAAACTTTCTCATACAAATGTAAAGCTTATGCCTTTGAAAATTTGTATTGTGTCCTTTGGTGATTGCTTCTTCAAATCACTCAATTTTAACTAAAAATTTGTTCAATGTAAATGGAAATATACTCCTTGTGTGATGAAGATATTTTTCACTAAAATAGGAATATGGTTAAAAAACAATATGTTAGTGAAAATAACTTTTTAATCAAATGCCCCTCTATTTTTAAAGTAGTGGCTTAAATATAGATGGTATATTGAGACGTCTTCACAATAGTCCATAAGGCTTAAATTATCTTCTTCTTCTACATGATCTAACTTATTATTGAGTTTCCAAATATTAATAGAAGATTCATTCTCCTTTAATTTGTTCCACAACAATAATTGTGCTCAATATTAATTTAAGCTGTGAAAGTAATATTTTTTAAAATTTTAATTTAAAATGTTGAGAATGTGAGTCAATAAAAGTAATTATAGCTCGTATAAGAATCACTTAAATGAATTTCATTGTTTAATTCTATAAAACGAATTATTAAATTGGCGGAATAGTTTGACTAAGCATTACAAAGATATGAAGTGTTTATCACGTTTTCCAAAAAGCAAGAGGTCCGGGGTCTACGCACTGTCACGCCTGACGATAAGCCTCTGCTCCTGAAAGTCAACGACACTTCTGACATTTTCGTTTCCACGGTTTTAATTGCAGGCCCTTTATAGTCTTTAGGGTTTGAAACTCACGAAAAAACAAAAACCAGGATAATGTATAGCGATTTTCTTCAAGATATATCCCATCCACATGCAGATTTGCTTCTGGATAGGAAATCTCTCCCACTATTCAGATTTGTATATAGTTATAACCTGCTTGTGCAAGTTACACACTGAAATACAATTTGCGCAGAACTTAGGCAATTGAAGTTAAAATGAGATTGAATTTAAAGAACCTGCTTGAGAGTTATTTAAGGGCATAGAATAGCACTGGTCAAATGAGTTTAAAGGTATAAGAATAAAGTAACCCTTGTGGATAAGGGAGCCATTGGTGCCCATAATTGGAGATTGTTTAATTACGTATGCGCAGAATCTGGTTGAAAGCTTATTGATACAAGTTTTCACTTTACGTCATCCCCTAATCTTGCATCTTTCACATCAATCTCAGGCTAAAAGAATCAATGCGTATTCTATGGTCCACAAAGCATTAATTAATTGGTAGCAGATGCGGAAGAGAAGCCAATTATCATCAGATCAAAGAATATGCCCGTGAAACAAGATATTTTCCTATTAGAAATTAAGTATGGTTAATCTTATGGATCGAGCTTGTTTGCTCTCTAATCTTTTTCACTAACATTTGATAATTATTAGGTTAGAAGGATATTGAAGTTTCTTATGTCTTTGGACGCGGAATACCTGCTTTCTTGGACTAAAACCCTTTCAATTTCCTTATCTACTAAAAACATAATTAGCCAAATTAACAATCCATGGAGTAACATGAAGATATTTTTCTCGGACTATTATAAGTGTTTAATTTTTCTTTCATATCTTGCCTTTAAAGTAACAATATCCATGTGTTATAGGATTTTTGATTTGGTTTCTTTAACCGTAGCAAAAGTATTATAGCACACATGACCCTCTTCTAAATGAAGTGTATTTCTGTGTGGATCATTTAGTCATTTTCGTTAAACTTCTTAATCAATACTCTACTAGAATTATAACCTACAAATATTCTCCCACAGTGGTAGTGTTAATCATTAAATAAAAAATTCCTTTAAGACCCTAATTACTTTATGCTATACATTTTTCCTGCCTTATTTTAAATTCCAAAATACCAATAACTAGTGGCTTTTCTTGTATAAAAAAACCTTGAAAATTTACTACTTTCTTAGGTAGTTTATCCTTTTCACCTTCTATATTAAAGTTATCATTTGGAAGAGGAATTACCTTTTGATCCCTTAGATCCTCTCATTTTGCTAAATTTCTACTACTCACCCTCAAAACCATCTCTTCCACTATTGTATTGGACTTGGAGAGCTATTTAGAATGTTTTGATTGAGTTGTTTTGTGATATTATTAGGTTCAAGCATAGTTTCACCATCACTTATGCTTTTTGTTAACTCCTCCCTAGCTGGTTCCGAGGGAGAAATGTTGTCCTCATAATTAGTAGCACCTTCTCTTAGATTTTCTATCTATTCCTTCTAGATTGTTGGGGTCGTAGCATTAGGTGTTTCATCGTCTAAGCTACTCCTCTCTTTCGAGTTGTCCTCATTGTCTACTCCCACCATCTCTATAGGTTTATTTATTGAATAACTTCCTTATAATCTTCCAAAATCTTCCTTGCACTTTAAGTGAGGTATCCACTGATAGGTTATTAATATTGAGTTTTTATAGAGTCATTTCTTTAAGCCTATTCTTATTAGTGGTACCATATCCAAGAGCTCCTTAGCAAGCTTAATACTTATACATATTCTTATAAACCTTACTCTCTTCTTCTTTGCTATCATGTCATCCATGCATACTATTTTGTGCAAGAAACTAGCTAATAGACTTGAACCCTCAGTTGTCTAATACTAAAGACAAACATTATGCATATTCATCCATACTAGAATGTTTTCATGCTTCACTTTGTTATGGCTTAGGCTTAGTTACCAAGTTCACAGAAAAATGGGTAGTTGATAGAAGTGCTAATATTAGCTTTTCCTTGGAAGAAAAGCTAAAGAGAACATCTTGCAAGCCCCTGCTTTTGAAGTTTCTATAAGCCCAGCTTAAGATCGTGGGAAATGGACGTCTATGACTAATGAATATGCCAACCAATGTGGCTTCCTAGCTTTATGCTCCCTCTTGGAGAATCTCCATTTCTAGTGGTATTATAGGATGACCTTCATCTATTTTTGGTGGATAGTAAGGTTTGACGACTGAGTTTATATTGATTTCTTACCATTTCGAATTAGAACGAGAGCAAGAAGGGAGGATATTGAAGGCAAGATGGATATATTGAAGCACAGGAAGCCATCCTTAGAGCTTGGGTTTCACATGTAGACATTTTAGCCTTTTGACGCGAAAACAAACATTTGTGATGAATGTCCCCATTTAATTAGTTATATCATTACTCACAACTAGCTACTATCTCTATTCTTAACCCAACAAGTTAGTGGAATAGTTCGTTATTCAAATGACACATTTTTTCTTTTTTTCACATATTTAACCTACTTCATTTCTTTATAAACAATTATTTACATGAGAGGTAACTAGGATTATTTACCTATTTAAATGACTTGTAATGATAAACACATGAAATAGAGTGAAATAGAGTGTAAAATAAGTCACAATATCCTAATTAGCATACATATTTATATTAAAGACACTTAACACATAACTTCCTAAGCTAATATATTTTCACAAGTTAAACAATTTTGTTCAAAA
>JAOSBK010000204.1:14987608-15000382 GCA_027568895.1 Erythroxylum shatona
TTGGACATCTTATTTGAAACATGTGTTCTCATAATATTTAGTAATTCAAGAGTTCAACTAATTGTCTTTAGTGGAATAAAATTTGGTTAATAAGCCAGAATTAATTCTAATGAGATTAAATTAATTTCAGGCTTATTGGAGCTTGAATTATCTAATTCCAATTAGATTCTTCACTTGGCTTCTAGGAAGGTTATCAAACAAAGAACAAAATATAATTAGAGATTACCAAAAATAAGAAAGAAAAAAGGACCGAATTAGGTTTAGAATAAGAATAATACTGGAACAATTTGATTAAGAGTTAATTTAATTGGGTATTAAAGCCTATGATTGCTAAATTTAAGATGGTTTTCATCATGTTTCATCATCATTAAATGGAGTAATGATCTTATCATTAAACGGTTTAGTGGTTGTCTTTTAATGATGGCATATAATGTAATCTTTTAGCATTCATTTGATTAAAGAAGAAGGAGGTGCATTTGATGTATTATCTCCCTTCTTTCATCTCATAACCAAAAATGAGAGGATCTCATTTAGGTTATTGTTCTTTTCATATAGCCATCTTAAACAAATGAGAGTGTCTCATTTATTGGCGTCTTTATGTTTGATTAAAGAATGAAGTGATGCATTGAATGCACTTCACCTCTTTCTTTCATCTATAACCAAAATTGAGAGAACGAGAGAAGGGGTTACTACATTTTTGATTCACTCTCTCCTCTTTTGCATAGCCTAGCTGAAACTTGAATGAGAAGGGTATCAATTTTGGCTTCTTTCAATTAAGAAAAATCTCTTCAAGTTTCTTCTCCTTTCTCACCGAAGGACCTTGGTAACCAAGTTGTCCAAAGAGAACAAGTGGTAGATCGAATTGATCGAGGATACAATAATAAGGACAGGATACATTGACATGGAGAGGATAGAAAAGCGAGGAGTCAAAGTTGTAGCAATTGGTCAGTATAATTTTCATCTTGTTCTTATGTTAATTATTTTCCTTATAGCGTATCATGCATGGGTAAAACACGTTGATTTGGTTATGTTATTTCTGCTGTGTTTTGATTTCAAAAAAAAAGTTTTTAAAATCTACAGTTTAGCCAAATCTAGTATGCTTTTATATTTGATCCAACATTAAACATACCATTTTTGTAAATTGATGTAGTCGCATCTTTATAGGTGCAAGAGTAGGATGAACAGATGACAATGGTGGTAAAGGTTCAAAAAGATATAGACATCTCAGTTCACGAATAGTAGAGGATATGAAGGTGATTGAGGAAGAAAATGAACAACTCATGTTCTTACCAAACAAATTGTTGGATTCAACGGAAGATTTTAGGAGTTTCATTATTCCCTATTTTTTGACAGTTTGTCATTAAAAAGGACATTACTAAGCTTATTAAGTTTCCTTACTTCGATAGATTATATCCTTTTTATTATCTTCCACATATAACATATCTACAAGCTATGAAGCTGATGTTGAATTAGAATGTTGGAAGCAAGTTAATCATAATTGATCCCAGTTAAGTTTCCAAGGATGTAAGGTTAAACTAACTATAAATGAGCATTAGTCATTAGATTGTTTTAAATTCTAAAAAATAAGTTTGCATGACTTAAAAGGGTTGGGGATTACAGTTTCTCTTATTCTCTGTGAGTTAATTATAAGATAGGAAAGTAATCTCAGTGACAAGAGAATTTGTCTCTGACACCATCACCATCACAACCTTAGACACCATAACGGGTTTGATGCTCTAACCCTTGTCTTTTATCTTTATCTTCATTTTTATTTTTACCTTGATTTTTTGTTTTGTTCTTTTGTTACATTCTTTTTAGCCCCTCCTTCTGTGTTGTTGTTTGCTCTTCCCACATTAAGGACAATGTGTTGTCCAAGTGTGGGGAGGGTTGTGTGCATGTATGTTTTTATTTCAATGTGAATTTTGCATATTTTTATGTTAGTGTGTTTAGGTTTGCATGATGTGACTTGTATGAATGTGTCAATGACTAGGACTTAATAGGATATATTTAGCCTTAGACATAGTCTTTTAGGTTACGAAGATTTATTAGCTTGCGAAATTAGTGACCTAGGTTACTTTAGCTAAATACGCAGTTTAATTAGGATACGATATTAGATTATCCACCTTAGGAAGTTGTCACATTCATTTATAATTTTAGGCCAATCGAATAAGTATCATTGCTGGAATATTTTTATAAGAATTACTAGCAAAATCAAAAAGGTAGGTAACGTGTTAAAATTGGTTAATACAAGGTATAAATTTTCATTAAATAACTATTTTGCTAGCCTTTGGGTTATTAAATAACAAGGTTCGTTAGCGTATACCAAAGGTGTCAATCTTACGAGGAGGGAACTAATCTAATCATGAATAAAAAAAATTCAAGATGCATCGAAAGTAATGTGAGAATTTAATCAATTAAATCAAGAATCAAATACGAAATTACTAATTATTAAGCAATTTGCAACACACTAAAGAATCAACAGAAGGAAATTACCCATTGAGACAAAATGAGTTTTACCTATACTTAATGCTAACGTAACTGATTATTAATTACTAGATTGTTGGTTCTACACTATCCTAGGATTGATTACTCTCGCCTGATTTATAACAATTAACCTTAAATTAGAAACCCTAATCAGATTATGAAGGTTGCAATCTCTCAATTCACAATCTATCCAAAACCTTAGTTAGTTCTGAAGTTCTTTAATAAACTATCAGAAACTTATATAAGATCTCTATCTGCACAAATTATCAATTTGATTCAATTTTAGTTTCTATCAAATCACCTAACTCTCGTTAGTCTAATTTAATCATTTTTACCCTCTCAGTTTATTATTAAATTATGAAATCATAGAATCAAACCATAACAATATCCAATAAACACATAAATAATTAAATTCTCATTAATTCAATAATAAAATTTCAAAGGTTAGTTTAAACATCGTTGACATTCTACATCTTATCGTCAACTGTTCAATGTAATTTTATACAATAATAAAACTAAAAAGAACATGAAATAAAATCTAAAATGGATGATGGGAGGCAGCGACATCAAGAAACCTCCTAATCTGGGAAGTACTTCGAGTCAACTTCTTCTCCTCTTCTCTCATCCTTCTTCTCTTCCTCTATCTCTCAATGATCTCTCTTTAGGGTTTCTTAAGGTGGCTTATGCAAAAATCTCCTTTCTTTACCTCTTTTTATTCTTTTTTATATCCTTTTGTGTTTTAAGTAACCCTAGGGTATTTCCAGGGTCTGAAAGGTCCAAAAAATCCCTCAAAACTTGACACTCGTGAGTGTTTGTGCATCTGCCCGATGTAGGCCACTATTGTGGGTCAAATCTGATGCTTCTGTCATGATCATAGGCAGCCCTAATGTCTCTGAAACTCCTCTGTTCTTCGATATTGATGTTGAAGCACTAGCAAACGCATCAAGGTACCTTAAAAACATAATATTTAAGCTTAAAGACTTGTAATAACCCATAAAACACTTAAAACATAAATAATTAACAAGCTAACACAATTCTAACCTAAAAGCATACTAAATGATTGAATTGGAGACTAAACATATATCAAACTATGCTTTAAAACATTATGTAATTTACACTTATCAATGAGTTCTTCTTATTCTTCCTTAGTCACCCCATTTTCTTCTTCTTTTCCTTAATGAATAGAGACTTTCATAGCTTCTTCAAACTCTATGTTTGTTATTATCTGCTCTTCTTCCTTTTACTCTTTTAAAGATTCAAACATATTTTTTCTCCTAAATGAGTCACCCACCTTCAAATTCTTTAATACATCATTCATGTTGAATGACAATTGGTCATTACTAATCTGAAGGATAATGTTCTCTTCATAGACATCTACTAAAATTTTTTTAATGTTCATCCTTTTCTTCATCCTCGTTCTTCATTTTTTGGTCTTCTACAAGTTAGGGCTTAGTTTGATTTCATGTTGGTTCTTCTAGCTCTACCCCATTCCTAAGTGTGATATGAATTTACTTTAATGTTGTGCAAACAAATTTCCACACTTCTCTTATAAAACTCCCTAGAAAGCTAGTCCATTTAAACCTCTAGGTTGTGAATAGAAGAGGCATGATCTTTTATTACTTGCTTAAACTTCTCTTTCATTCTTTTCTAGGTCTCTTCCATATCTGTGAGCTCAGGCTTAGAATCCCATGAATTAGACTCATCTTATTGAATCCTAGTAGGTCTTGATGTCTTATGGGAGTCCTTACAATGTTAAACCAATAGAAATATAGGTGGTTCTGCCATTACGTAGTGTATGTGTTCATATAAGGATGATAATTTTCCCTACTAAATTATGCCTAATTGAAATCTGCAAGAGTTCTCTGCTACCTATAATATATATCCTCCATCATTGTTCTTTCCATTTTTTCTGGGCATGTAACCTTCTTAATTCCTCATAGTCGCCTTATGATGTCCAAAAGATGTACCTTTGACTTTTGCCCAAACTTCCTTCCTTTTTTTCTAATTTCTTAATCCTTAGATTAAAAGAATTAGAATAATCCTACACCTCCCTAGCAATGGTGCTAAAAATTTTTTAGTGTTGATTTGCAAGCGTACAATTTATAGCCTTCAAATATTACAAGTGCACGAGTCACGATTTGTATTAAATGAAGGGTCGATCCTACGAGGAGGTGAACTAATCTAGTCCTATATTATCTAAGGTCAAAAAATTAATAAAATGAAAAATAGAAGTTGCAATAAAAAGTAAATACGAGAATTTGATTTCAAGAAATTTATTCAAAATTTTAACATGAAAAGAAATTAAAATTGATCAACACAAAAAAGACAATGGAAATCAATCAAGAGAAATTACCAAGTTATGAGAAAGGAGATTTTCCCTATCATTAATGCTAACCTAGCCATTTATGTGTTAGTGGGGTGTTGATTCTAGACTATCATAGAGTTAATTACTCTCTCTAGAGTTATAACCATTAAACCCTAAATCATAAACCCTAATTGAATTACGAAAATTGCAATCTCTCAATTAACAAAACACCTATAACCCTAATTAGATCTTAGGCCTTCTAATAAACTATCGAGTCTCACACAGGATCTCTCTCTGCACAATAATCGATATGATTAATCCCGTGGTCTATTGGATTGCCTAACTCTCATTAACGCAATGTAATCATTTTTATCTGGTTCACCTTATGGGTTTATTACCAAAATATGCAAGTAACAAAATTAATCTCAACACCCAATCAATAAAACACAAAAATGACTATATTAATATTAAATCAAGGTGAAATCCATAAGGAAGAGTTACAATATCATTCACAATCCAACATCCATCACCATAAAATCCATTTCAATCTTATACATTGAATGAACAAAAATGAAAATGGAAAGGAGGAAGAACTTGGATTGGATAATCCAGATAGCAACAACATTGAGAGACCCACTTATCTAGGAAGTCAATAGTTTTGGAACACCAACTTCTTTTCCTCTTCTTCCTCTTCTCTCTTCTTTCTCTCTTCTTTAGGGTTTTCCAAAAGTGGCAGAAGTGAAGCTCTCTTTAGGGTTTCATCCATAAGACTTTTATAAGCTTTTCCAATTAAGCCAACCCTAAGGTCTTTTCTAGGTCTGAAAGGTCCAAAAATTCTCTTAAAAACCTAAAACTGGAAGCATCCCCATGTTTATCCGCACGCAGGCCACCATCATGGGCTTTAGTGGCACGAATGTGGCCAAGATTTTGGAATTGGCCACGATCGTGGCACTTCCATCACCCTTCTCTCACGATCATGGCCAATAGCCTGAGTTAGCTCCCAGGTCTTCTCTAAATCGTCTCTGTTTTCCACTCTTTTCCTTGAAACATTAACAAACACATCAAGCCACCTCAAAAATATATAATTAAATCTCAAAAGCATACTCTAACCCATAAAACACTTAAAACATAAATATCTACTAACTAACACAATTCTAACATAAACACGCACTAAATAGTCAATTAACAACTCAGTACAAACTAAACTAGCCATAAAAACTATCAAGAAACAAACAAAGTTAAGAACACACATGCATATAAGAAACAAACAACTTAAAAGTGCAAATTATAAACCTAATAAATGTGAAAATGTAAAGCAAAAGAAATAAATTTCTGGATTGCATCCCAAAAAGCATTTTGTTTGTTATCACTGGCTCAACTCCTTGTTTTCCTTATCACGTGACAAAGTTATAATCTTTAGGTGTCACACTTTACATTTTCTCAATTTGAGGCCATTCGAGATAACACCTAAGTAACTAACCCCTCACATTCAATGCCTGCCCAATCTTTAAACTTTTTCTTTACTAAGTCTCTGCGCTTTTGAAATATCTCGAATATTGCTTTATCCTTTTTCTCCTTGCTTAATTTCTCTAACCTATTAGGTAAAGGTAAAGGATTAGTTTTAACAATAATAAGGGACTTAGCACTTACCCTCGAGCTAAATGATTTTTTTTCTCCTTTGAGCAGCTTCTCTATCTCTTCTTCATAAGCAATCCCCTAAGTAGTCCTCTCAAGATTCTTAAGTTCCTTTTCACTCTATAAGGTTTCCACATTATCATCCCTTAGATATACCTCAGGTTGAGATGGTTGTTTCTCTTTGCTTTGTGATTCTAGGTGGTTAATAATACCTGCCATTTGACCCATCTTACTTAACAATGTCAGGAATTGAGACATTGCATCTTTCTAGAACTGTTTGACATCCTACTAAAATTGTAAAGTATTTATAGCAATAGCATTGACTAAGTCTTCCAAAGATGTATCTGAGTTTTGCTAGCCCTTTGAATTTTGGACAGTAAACCTTGTATCTTGCAAAAATTGCCTTACATCCAGCTGAAAATGTTAAGTATTAGAGGCAATAACATTAACTAAAGTTTCCAAAATTGTACCTGAGTTAGAATAAGAGACTGTTGGTCTATATGGGAATTGTTGTACATCTTACAGCTCATTTAGGAAGTAATCTTGCTAGCTATCCCCTCCATAACTAAAGTTTGTATGATCACTCTAAACTTAGTTTTAAGATAAGGAATATGGGTTGTGGGAAAATTTTCCACCAAAAGCATTAATATTAACCAACATTGACAAACTCCCTTCCATGTGCCCATCTTACACATAAACACCAAAAAAAAAGTGAAAAGATCAAGAAATAACTAATAAATAATTATAAAAAATATGTACAAAACATCAATTGAAATCAAAAATAAAAAATAAAGCACCACACTCCCCAGCAACTGTGTCAAAATTGGTAGTGAGTTGTAACACTACATAAAATAACTAAATATAAAACTATAGTTAGTGATAAGTCCAGGTCCATCATACAGAGATTATGTGTAAAGCTTTTGAAATGAAAAGAATTGTAGTTTTCAAATAACAAAATAAAATGAAATTAAACTAACAAAATCAAATTAAAGCAAACAATCAAAAAGTAATAAAAATGATGAATGCATTCGGGATCCAGTCTTCGGTTCAATCTCGGCCTACACATGAATAAACATATTTCATTGTTTTGTTATTCTTATACCTCTCTTAGCAACTATTGATCATAGATTAATAACAAGCTCTATTAACTTAGTTTCCCTTTAGGTTATGATTAATTCAAACAAGCTCTTTAATTAAATCTAGCTATTAGAAAACGTAGAACAAGCTCTCTAGATTTAATTGTACATTTGCATTATGAATAAGGAAAACAAACCAATCTTGATAGTAACCACATAAGCTCAAATCATTCAACGTATATTATGTTATCCCTAATGATTTAACACCATTAGTTGCTGCAAATGAATCCAAACACAATGATTACATATTGTATTCAAGATTCTAGCAATAGGTTCATACATAAATAATCTAACGATGATGAGAATAACAATCATCCATACATGAATAACCAAATCAATTAAGCAAAGGATAACATAAACAACCCTAGAGAGAGAAAGAACAACAAACATAATGTAGATACCACCAAATGTGTTCTTTGATGTTCATTTCATCTCCGAATTGAGTTCAAGAACATTAGCCCTCCATGAGTCTCCAAAATATATTTGTTATACCCCTCATTTCTGTCCCAAAATGATTTATGTTTTGTTTAGCAGCTCAAATGTCGTTTTATATTAAAAGTTAGGGTTTTGAGGAGTCACATTAGTTGTGTATCCAACCATGTATGTTATAAAAGTGCCCTAATTGTGAATTTACATGATTGTGTATCTCCCATATCATCTTGATAGCTTTATTTCCTTGGATTTGCTTGTCCCATCTTCAACCCAATCTATCTCCTTCTTGTTCCACAATGACAATTGAGTTTGAACATTAAAAGGATGGCTCAAAGAATGTGCTTTTAACTCACTTTAGATCTTATGCTTCCAAATTGTATCTAAAAATAAATATGAACCAAAATGAATTTCTTTAACATTAATAACTAAGTGTTATGGAATAAAAATACAATCAGTTAAGAACATATCACCTATAGAGCCTATCGCATCCATTATTCTAACAAAATAGGATTCCATCTTTGAGTTGAGGCTTTTGTATTTTGACTCCCAATTTCCTAACTTGTCTTGGAATCCTAATGGTCTTTAGGGTCTCAAATTTTCACTTGTATTATTATTCCAACAAAAATAAAAGAATGGATGGATTGCTACCTGACTATTATGGAACACCTAAATAATTTGCTTGTTCCCTTCCATCATTATTCATCAAATAACATTCTCTTGACTTGTGGTCATATTTTCAACATATTTTACAAATCTGTATGGCTGAAGTTGACCCTATTACCATGATTCCATTTTTGTCCCATCACATCATATGGTTGACTTCTTTCAGTTGACCACAGACAGTTGTTAAAGGCCATATCCTCAATTAGATAGTATGAAACATTAATGGTATTTCTCATCAATAATCTTCTAGCTGTTACATCAGTTATTACTGGTCACTACATTAACTCCATTATAAAATGTCTACAATAACAGTTCTCCTAGTAGGTTGTGATGAAGACAACTTCTCAATAGCTCTTTAAATCTCTCACATGCCTCAAAAAGGGATTCTTCATCATACTACTGAAAGGTTGTGATCTCCTTGAAAATTCAAGTTGTCTTTGTTAATTGAAAGTATTTAACTAGGAAAGCTTGCACTAAATAGTCCTATATAGTTACTTGCTTTAGATTAAGAGAACCTTTGGCCAATCTTTCAGTGTGAAGGCAAAAAGCCTCATCCTTGTTGCCTCCTAAGATAACCTATTATACCTAAATGCACTATAAATTTCAAAAAGTTAGCAATGTGAGAATTTGGATCCGTATATGGTAAACCATAAAATTGAACACAAGTTTGCAAAATATTTAATAAAACAACCTTGATTTTAAAATTGTTTGCATTAATAGTCAGCCTAGAGATCCCTTGTTGGTTTGGATTAAACCTGGGCAACACAAAATCTATTAATGTTCTTTGGTCACCACCTCTGCCATTATCTTTTTGATTTCATCTTGACACCTTGCTTTTCTCAATTCTCTTTCAAGTTTTATAATGCCAAGTTCTCATATTCTGCTTGCACTTCTAATACGTCTTGTGTGCATATACCTATTATACATAAGAAAAGAGTATCAAATAAAAATAGAAAGAAATCTCAAATCAAAGAAATTTACATCACACTTAATGCTAGGCACAATCCTAGGCAACGATGTTAAAAAATTGATAGCTCCTTCGTGTTTAGCTCAAAGTTTTAAAATTAATTGAAGTTGCTAGACCTTAAGTATACAACTCGTATAAAATAGTATAGTAAGGTGTCATTCTCTCGAGGATTGATTAGTTACCTTGTATTTCATATTGACTTTTGCTTTAGTAAACCAAACAATGAGAGATTAAAATTACAAAAAACTCATAATTTAAAGGCTTACAAATACACTTTAAATTTTAAAAAAAATAAGAACACAATTTTAGTTTAGAGAATCAAATTATAAAGGTTAGGGTCATTCTGTCCATACCATGCAATCCCTTACCTTGTGAAATATGCTTAATTGATTTTTTAATTATTTCATCACACAACGATTAACAACATGAAATTGCTTAAGATGTTCACTTTGACTCATATGTGATTTTAGGTACAATTCAGAAGTAAAGAAGTTAAAGTGAGTAAAAAGCTCTATATTTTTTCCATTTTTCAAAGATTAATTTTCACTTGTCCTTATGGAGCAAGAAGACAAGAAAATTCTAAGAAAGGAGATATATGTTAAGAATATAAAGAAAATTAAGGCATGAGATAGGACAGCCCCATGCATATGAATTTAATGGTTGGTAAAACAAAGGGAGAGTAGTAAGTAGGAAAGCATGAAATGACATGCAAGAGACGTAAAAGCATGCACCAAGATGACTTGCACACAACATCACACATCCAACAAAAACAACAATGTATATAGTAGCTGGGAGGAAATAAATAAAACGTGCAGTATCACTTAGACAGAATGCAATACGGTTTGTGTTTAACACAAACAAAGACAAAATTTGTGTTTACTTAGACAAAACGCAACATGGTTTGTGTTTAACACAAACAAAGACAGCATTTTCATTTAACGCAAGCGTTGTTCATGCTATAAGGAGGGTTTTAAAATAAATGAAGACAAAACAGGAGAAGAGCATAATAGAATAGTAGCAGTAGAAGAGAGCTATAGGTGGTATTCTACTGGGACAAATTCCATAGAGGCTGAAGTATTTTCTTGAGAGACCCATAAAGTGCTAGACATCATGATGCCATTTTAGAGGTGACATTGAGACCGAATATCTAGATTAAGCATTCCTTTAATATTTTTATTGTTTCTTTCTCTCTTATTGAATTGATTGTGTTATCCTAGGCATATGGATTTGGATTTTATGTATGAATGGTCGTATTATCATTATTGTTTGGTTATTTGTGTATGAACCCATTGGGTATTGTGAAAAGATGATTTTAATGTGTTCATTGAATCATTTATTTGCAAACACATTGCTAGAACTTTGATATAATTTGTAATTATTATGTTGAAATTCATATGTAGTGACTAATGATTTGTAATCATTATGGATAACATAACCTTGATTAAATGACACATCGTATGTGATTGTTTCCTTAATTAATCAGTTTTCCTAATTCATAATGCTACTACCTAATTAAATCTAATGATCGTATCCTAGGTTATTCAATGGTTAGGATTAATTAATGATCGTATCTTGATTAAATACTACCTAAGGGAAAATATGGGTTAGTTATTAACCCATGCTTTATAGTTGCTAGCAGAGGTTAGAGAACAACAAATCAATGAAATATATTTAATTAGGGTGTAGGTCAAAATTGAACCAAAGAATAGTGTCCTTATCGAATTTTCCATTTTTATCATTTGTTGTAAGTTTTCTTTAATTTATTTTTATTAGTCTAATTTCATTTTATTTTATTTTTTCAAAAATCCAAACCCCCTGTTAAAACTAAACACTAGTTACTTCAATTTTGGAAACTTTACACAAACTCTCTGTGAGATCGACCTAAACTCACCACTACTATACTAGTAGGTCTAGTTATTTTATTTTGATTAGCGTTTCGACAAACTGTCACCTTGGTAATGTACTCATGCTTAGTCCTAGACATTCTATTATATTAGCCCTTTCTATCTCAATACTTGAAAAATTAAGCCCAAAATAACAATTAAAATTTGGTGTGTGATATCTCAACTTGCACAGTTTACTTAATAGCTAAGTGAATATGAAGTAACTAATTAGGCAGCCATCAAAGCATCCAAGATCTCTTTCTAAATGTCATGCTAGCTTGATGGGAGAAGTAAAAGGCTACATACTCTCATCATACATCCAAATCGATGTTCTAACTCTATTTCTTAATGTAAGCAAGGCATATAAAGTCCAAACTTCATAAGCATTGAAGAAACCCATACATTAAACTAAAGTGAGTTCTTACATAGTTATGGTAAGAAAAAGCCTAAAATCTACTTTAAAATTCAATAAGATCATTAAAAACATCCCAAAAAAAGTCCATAAATCTTCTTCATACAATAAATAAACAAAAACAAATGAGAAAAGAGATAATAGAAGGCTTATGAGATGAAGAAGAAATTTGGAACTTGGTGTGGTAGCTTTAAGATCTCTAGAAATCACTTGATTATCCATAAAAATTCACCAAAAAATTTGACTATCATGCTCCTTTTTAAGTGCTTCATAACCCTCCTATCTTTCTATGGTTTAAATGGGGCCCCTTTAGGTGATTAAACTGACTTAAGATGGATGTGGAGCAAGCTGAAATTGCTAGTTAAAATGTTGGAAAATTCCAATGTCTACTCTAGCTTTCTGCTTTGGTACCTACAATAAGTCCACATGTAACTAAGTTGATAATCAACAAAAATAAGGTCCAAATCCTACCTAAACGTTGTCATACAACCATGTAAAATGCATGTACATCAAAACACATGAAAAGCATGCAAAACCTAAGCTTAAAAGCCTTTATTTATAACCTAACATGCAATTTATCATATACAACCACATACACATGCAAGTTATAAGAAAATAACACAAAACCTAATCTAAAAATACTAGTATCTATTTGAGTTATGTAAACATAGTGCCCTGGAAAGCAAGCGTATTTACATATAACTTAATTTTCTTCCAGTTACTTTTGTAATGAAAATATTTATTATTAGTAAAACAAAAGAGTTTTGTTTTATTTGTATAAGCATTATATATCTAGTCATAAGGTATCAAGATTCTTTTGTAAGTAATATACATATACATAGAGATGTATGGGAAAC
>JAOSBK010000204.1:15007810-15029528 GCA_027568895.1 Erythroxylum shatona
GGTAAAAAATATACGTAACTTATATATTGCAACCAAGTAATTTTTGGTTGCAAAATGTATATAATTAGCAACCATTTTACTATGGTTGCTGAGAATTTGGTTGCTAAAACTAAATTTTCTTGTAGTGTGTTTAGCTTCTCCATCTTCTTAGGATCTTGTTCCTGGTCTGTTTTGAATTTAAGACACTAGCAGATAACAAAAATTATAATTCTGACTAAGATTTGACAGGTTTACTTAGACTTTAGAAAGTTATAATGAAACTAACAGTTCTTTTTTTTAATATAAGAGGGAAGGATGACATATCTAATTCTTCACCTTCCATTGTTTCTTACTTACACAATACGGAGAATTAACCAAAAATTTTCCATATATGTACGAATAAATTAAACTGATCACTAGAATTGTTTAAAAGAATAGATGTTTTATTAGACGCAACATCTATAAACGTAAATGATCCATAGCATGTGGGAATACCTATTTTTGGCCTATGCATTGTGATAGATTAATTTATTTCTCATATGGTTCAATATGCCAAATGGAAAAACATTGTCCATTCCTGAGTGGAAATAGCAAAGGATAACCATGGATTTTCTGATAGGTTTGCCCAAACCAGTAGGAAAAATAATGCTATATGGATTATTATTGATCGCTTAACAAAATCAACCCATTTTCTAGCAATTAAACAGACTGATTCTCTGTATGTGCTAGCAAAGAAGTATATTGATGAGATAGTCAGACTACATAGGTTTCCAGACTCTATAGTTTCTGACAGAGATCTTTGGTTTACTCCTAGATTTTGGGAAAGTGTGCAAGAAGCTCTGGGGACCAAGTTAAAATTTTAGCAATGCTTTCCATCCCCAAATAGATGACCAATCAGAGAGGACCATTCAGACCATGAAAGGAATGCTCGGGACATATGTGGTGGATTTCAAAGGCGATTAGGACAAGCATTTGCCATTGGTCAAATTTACTTACAATAATTTGTACCACTCGAGCATTCAGATGGCTCCTTATGAAGTATTGTATGGAAGAAGATGTAGAACTCCTATATGTTGGGATGAAGAAGGAGAAAGGAAATTAACACTACCAGAGTTACTCCAAATGACAGTCGACAAGGTCAATCTAATTAAGCAAAGACTTGAAGCAACTCAAAATACAATGAAAAGCTATACTGATGCACATCAAAAGGAAATGGAGTATGAAGTGGTAAGAAAGTCTTTCTTAAGACATCTCCTTGTAAAGGAGTTATGAGGTTTGGCAAGAAGGGCAAGTTGAGTACAAGATACATAGTTCTCTACGAGATTGTTGAGAGGATTGGAACACTAGCCTATAAGTTGGCGCTATCACTAGAATTGTCACAGATACATGATGTCTTTCATGTTTTCATGTTGATAAGGTATAGATCAGATCCTTCCCACATCATTCAGACCATTAAGGTTCAATTGAGAGATGATATGACTTATGAGGAGACTCTAGTGGAGGTTTTGTACAGTAAGGAAAAGGTCCTCAGGAACAAGACAGTTCAACTAGTTAAAGTTCTATGGAAAAACCATTATATAGAAGAGGCCACCTGGGAGCCCTTGGAGGCCATGAAGGAGAAGTATCCACACTTTTTCAATGACTCAGGTAAGAATTTCGAGGATGAAATTTTTTTAAGAGGGGGAGAATTATTGGACCCCAAATTTTTCCTTTATTTCCTTTATTGATTTATTTGATATTATTTTATTTTATTTCTCTTAGAATTTAGTCATTATTTTGGCAAGCATAAGTGGCAATTAAAATTTAGAATAGAAAATTTAGTTGAATTAAGGTAGTAAGAGTGTACTGGGAGTGCCTCTTGAATAAAGTGACTATTGGGCCACTTGTTCTATGCAAACCTCAAATACTTCTCTAGTTGTTTAAATCCTTCTCCTAGATAGACATAAAAAGGAAATGCCTAGCAAACTCATAGGTTAGATATAAGGTCCCTTCTCCGTTCTCTCTATAAATTGCTCTCTCTCTTGCTATATGGTATCAATTAAGAATCAGGTAATGTTTTTTTAGCCTAGGAATTATTTTTTACTAAAATTTTATTGATTTCTTATAGCATTTTTGTTTAGGGTTTTTTCCTTTTTTGGTTTTTGGGAAAACCCTAATTTTAAATATTTTGAACTTGGTATTAAAGATCTGAAATTTCGTTCATTTTTTGTGTTTTCATAGTTGAAAATGGAATTTTGCATATGGAATTTCCGTTTCATTGTGTTGTTTAATGGCTTTTGATTGATTCTTTGATTAGTTGGACTGTTTATTTTGTGGTCATTTTCATTTTGGTATAATGGGTAATGACTGTGGTTTTTGGTTATTTGCTAATCTATGGTTTTGAGGAGGTGTTGAAAATGGAAAATGGGGCAGAGAGAGCATATGGAAAATATACATTTCCATTGCCTATGGGAGATGAGGTTTATATAGTTTAAAATGATGCTTTAAGAAAGGATTTGGGTTGTGTGTTGATACAAGGAGACAAGGTAATAGCTTATGCCTCGTAGACACTAAAGCCTTATGAATTGAATTACCTGACCCATAATCTAGAATTAGCAGCAGTAATTTTTGCCTTGAAAATTTAGAGACATTATTTGTATGGAGTTCAAACGAGGATTTTTACAGATCATAAAAGTCTCAAATACTTAATGAGCCAAAAAGAGTTGAATTTGAGATAGAGAAGGTTGTTAGAGTTAGTTAAGGATTATGACTTGTTAATTGAATATCATCTAGGGAAGGCAAATGTGGTAGCTAATGCCTTAAGTAAAGAATCCTCCATAGCTCACGTAAAGACAATTTATTTGTTGTTATTGAAAGAGATGGCTAAGCTTAGAATAAGCTTGAAACAAGAGGAACCTGATTGCATCAATGCTAATTTCAGAGTGAGGCCAATACTCAAGGAGAAAGTTAAGGAGTTACAAGCACAAGATGCAGATTTGAACAAGCTCTGAGAAGAAATTGAGAATGGTAATGATTAACTTTTATCAAAAGATAGGGTTGTTGAGGATGGGGAAGTTCAATGTGATTGCAATAGTGGTGTCAATGATACGTCAGTTGCAGCCCAGTCAGAGCTTGAGGGGGAACCTTATGATCTAAAACCTATTTCAGCCCTTGTGGAGGCATGTGTGTCAGAGGTATCAAATTCACCTTCAGAGAACTCTATAATTGAGGAAATCCATGCTGATGTAACTAATCTGGTGGTAGAAAGGAAAATTATAAGGAAATCATTACAGATGCAAGTATTCTAGTGTTGGAGGAAAGAAGTAAGGATATTCATGTTGGCACAATTGATCTTGTAGTGGAGGAAAAAAGTAAAGATATTCATGTTCATGCAACTAATCTGGTGGAGGAGGAAATGAATAAGCAGATCAAGGATGATGGTACTAATCTGGAGCTAGTGGAAAAGGGCGAGGAGATCCACACTGATGCGAGTAATTTGGTGGCAGAATATATCAAGTCTACATTGCCGCATTCAGATCAAATAGTTAATGGAGTTGAAAAGAATAATGTTACAACTGAACAGCTTGGAGACAAAGCTAAAAAAGATAGTAGGGTTAGTGAAGTAAACCCTACACCAGATCTTGCTTCTTAGTAGAGCTAGTGAAGTAAACCCTACACCAGATCTTACTTCTTCATTTGGAAGATTTGTTAGTTCCACCAACCTACCTGCTTGCCCAGCTAGACTTGGGCGTGTTGCCCCACTTTTGGAACCTATGCCTAGGGAAATGTAGCCACCACGTGTTAATGGAAATGTTTCTGATGTGCAATCCCAACAGGTTGATGATAATACTAATGGGGAGACAAGAGTATGATGAAACACGTGAGAAGCTCTAGATGATAAGGGTCAAATTTTTATGACTTGCTCATAGGCTTGGGCAGACTCCACATAATGTTGTTGTGGCGCAAGTTTTATACAGGTTGGGGTTAGCTGAACAACTGTGGGGGAGGAATGGGGGCCGTGTTGGTGCTTTTAGTTTTGATCATGCAAGTGCCATGGCAGAGCATTTTGAGGCAGCTGGATAAGAGCCACTTAATTTCTCTTGTACAATAATGGTTTTGGGAAAAACAGGAGTTGGTAAAAGTGCTCTATTTTTGATAAAGTAAAGTTCAGCACTGATGCTTTCCACTTAGGTACGACAAAGGTTCAGGATGTTGTGGGCATTATTCAGGGGATTAAGGTACAAGTTATTGATATGCTGGTCCTTTTTCCTTTCTAGATTTGATCAGCGACAAAATGAGAAAATCCTTCACTCTGTTAAGCGATTTATCAAGAAAACACCTCCAAATATCATGTTATATCTTGATAGGTGGACATGCAGAGTAAGGATTTTGGTGATATGCCCCTCTTATGCACCATCACTGGGATATTTGGCCCCTCTATATGGTTTAATCCAATTGTTGTCCTTACGCATGCAGCTTCTGCTCTACCTGATGGACCTAACGGTACTGCTTCTAGTTATGACATGTTTGTCACTCAAAGGTCTTATGTTGTTCAATAAGCAATTCGTTAGGCAGTTGGGGATATGTGGCTGATGAATCTTGTTTCATTGGTAGAGAACCACTTTACCTATGGAACGAATAGGTTGTAACTCTTGCATACACATGTACCACCCTAGTAGGACCAATCTCCTAGATAGAAGGATTTAGTTCTAATTATGACTAATAGAGCTTGTTATTAATCTACGATTCTATTGTAGAGCTTATTGGGGTTAATAAAGCTTGTTATTAATCTACGATTAATAGTTACTAAGAGAGTTATAAAAACAACAATTCAATGAAATATGTCTAATTGGGTGTAGGTTAAGATTGAACCAAAGAATTGAATTCCAAATCCAATAGTATTACAATTATCTATTCGCTTTATTAAAACTTGGCTTACCTAAACAATAGATGATCCTTCAAATTTGGTCAATGGGAACTCTTGACAGGCTCCTTCTAATATGTTTTTATGATAGGCTCCTCTTAGTTTAGAAGGCTGAGATGAAGTTTACCCAGCTTTCACAGTATGCGGCCAATATTGTGGTGCATGAGGAGGATAAGTGTCGTAAGTTTGAGGGAGGATTTCACCTGGGGATCAAGGAGAAAGTATTGATCCATAACTTATGTGACTATAGCAGTTGTTAGATGCTGCACTCCAAGCTGAAAAACTAGAGAATATAAAGTATGAAGTGAATAAGAAGAGGAATAACTGGTAGCATTCTTCCAAGAAGTGTGAAATAGCTAATGGCGGGGAACTAATATGATTAGACTCAAAATTGAGTGTTTACAAATGTCATTAATTAAATCGATAGCTAATGGTGGAGAAATAACATGATTAGACTCAAAATAGAGTAAACATTAATTTCATACTTAATGTCTAATCGGAACATTGTATGATGAAAGGAATGAATTATACGTAAAAATTATGTACAAAAAGGTTAGTCAAAATCGCTTTAACATTCCTAAATATTTGGGTAGTTATGATGCGTTGTTAAACATCAATCTTAATCTATGATTATAAATTGTTTAATTGGAGAATTAAAGATAAATTAAAAGGAGTTTTAATTTATCTAATTCTAATTATGAATTAGAATTATAATTTATAATCATTGCCAACATATTTGGGAACCTAATGGGTCACACATATAGAATGGGTTGGAGAGAGCAAAGTTAATTTAATCAAGTTGGACTTGATTATAAAGTTTGAGAAACTTTATGATTAAATATGAGATATTTAATAAATAAGGATTAATATAAGATATTGTATCTTAATTGGGAATAATTGGTATTTAATTAGAATTATTTGTAATTCTAATTAAAGTTGAATTGAAATTAGTGTTTAATTTCAATTAAATTACTAAAACATTCAAGCTTATTATAAATAGGCTTGAGCTCTATCGAGCTAGCACTTCATGCTTAACCCTCTCTGTAAAAGTTACAGAGTTCTCTCAACCTGCTCTGTGGATATCGTTAGAGGTCGGACACTTTTGCGGCTATGGTGGTTAAGACGAATCAATTTTAGAAACGATTCGAGGGATGTATCAAGACAAAGATCAAGTTTCGAAATAAGGTACGAATTAAATTTCCACTTTATTATAATTCGTGTTAATCATTTTATAGAATTAAATAGATCTTGGTTTTCGGGAAATCAAAAGTCACGAAAAAGTTACGTGATTATTTTGTTGCAGTTCGGATCAGATCCCGACTAGGTTTCCCAACAGAACATACATGATGTTCTTTTGGAGTATAAGACAACAAAGGGAATAAGTTATCTTGTGAATTATGTTAGAAAAAATACTTTATCTTGATGAAGCTATCACAAGAATTAGAAGGATTAACTTTGCTAGAGTTTGTGTGCTAATAGACACTCTTTATGAACTCCTTGATTAAATACCTTTGCTTAGGTTGAGTGATAGCGATAAGAAAGTGGAAGAAACTATTAAGGATACATATGCTTAGAAACCAGGAAACTTTCAGGAACATATGAAGACATACGGGGAGGAAGTTTATTAAAGGTAATTTCCATGAGCTTATGCTAGAGACACTGGACACCACAGCATAAAAATGTGGGTGATTTGGATGTCCCTCCTTCACAAATGACACCATTGAAATAAATATATGGCCAAACATAGTCTTGTATTTGATCTCGAGAATATTTGAACATAGCTCAATTTGTACAAGCTGAGAGATTATTTCATTACTTATCCTATTGTCAGATAAATGGAAGTGATTATATTAAAGTTAATTAAAATATAGCTTAATTATATATAGTTTGGATAACATTGGCTAATAAATAATTTATGATATGAAGAACTAATTTAAGTACTACAAATTATTATAGTCATGACACCTATCAAGATGATGGATCTCTATTTTTCTCGTAAATATATTAACGGCAAGTAGCCTTTTGTTTTTTTTCCATAAACAGATTCTATGCTATTTAGCCACCATCTGATGATGGCTTACATCAATTCGACTCAAAATGACGCATCTACGTTGAATGATTATTGCGCATGGCGGGTCAAATGTGGTATCTGGTCAACCGAAATGTCTGTAACAGTTTCTGACGTCTTTACATGTCCAAGAGTTATCCAATTCTAATAACTGATTTCGTGACAACTTTGGAGTCATGCTAGGGGACCTAAGGAACGGATGCTCCATCTATATAAAAAAGAAGAAGATAAAATAGAAATCTTTTTTATTCACTTAAGACTTGTAAAACGTTAGGACCGACCCTAATGAGCTTAAACGGGAAAGTTTTGAGAATTTAATTAATTTCTTATTAATCAGAAATCACAATTTATAATAGGTGACAAAAAGTATCAATATACAGTATCTTTCACATACAATATCGCAAAGGTGAAGTTTAAAGCAAAAGCAAAAAGATACATATATGACTAAAGTCTTCTTGCCTACTTGCTAACGCGAAATTGTCTCACTTCAACAAAGATAATATTGTTTTATAGATAAATAGAACGAACAAATCATAGATTTGCCTGCAATTATTAGGTAAAATATTCTTAATTATTTCTTTTTTAATAATCTTTTAATTACTTCTTTGAGACTATATATATAAGAATATTTTCACCTTATAGATGGGAGAGCAACAAATTGTCCCAGTTAAGCTTCAACATGTTAAACCTTTGTTTCCTATAAATTTTTGTCCTATTAAAACAGTCAACAAATCACAATTAAGAGTTGGATCAAATTTCTTGTTTTATTCGCTTTCTTTCCTAGCTCGTGAAACTTAAATGATCTTGAATTTTGATGATTCACAGATGCAGAGGTCATAATTGCTACAAAACTTAAGATTGCTATTCTGGATACATAAATGGGTATATAAAATAGACATATCTTAAAGTGGGTAAAAAAAATTGAAACCTTTCGTTCTTAGTCGAGTTGGAAAAGATCCTTTACCTTAAATATTTACTTATCAAAATTTAAAAAGTAAATATGAACTTCTACTCACCAAAAACCTAAGGTTATATGATATAAATTCATATAAGGAAATTAGATTAAGGGAAAGTTCAAGCTTATGTTTTGAAATTTTTACCTTGGAAATCAAATTTTTATTTGCTACAACAAACCTTTTTCTCTTCTTGCACCGCGTTAGATGCAGGCACCAGAATTAAAATCTTAGCAACGGTTGACCCTCCAACATTGGACCATCTATTCACTTATTTGTTCACACTTTGGTACTTAAAAATAATCTTAAGATCTTTATGCATACATTTTACTAGTACTAATTTAATGAATTAATGTTGCGGATTTGATTAGATTGCATATTCATAAATTTGATTTGATTTTGGGTATAGATTGTTTCAGTTTTGTTTTGTGTGATACTTGCATATCCTCCTTAGGAGTACGTGGGTGTTACATTATTTTGTATCAGAGCTTACCTCGTATCAGATCAGAACTTGTTATTTCAAAACTGAACATGTATCAAAATATAAAACATGTTAGCCTGCTAATCCTTTTTATAAAAGTGGGTAATGGGACCAAAACAGAAAATACCGTGATTAGTATCTGAAACAGAAGAGACTTAAGTCTCTGAAATAGAAGACAATTTGAAACAACGGCATTTTTGGAATTGTTTAAAGACTATAACTACATTATGAATTACCATCCGAGTAAGGCTAATGTCCTGGCTGATGCCTTAAGTCTGAAGAGCATTTCAGCTTTGTCAGTGCAACAGGGTGAATGGGGACTTGAATTTAATGGAGCTTTAATAGCTTAGTTGGAAGTTAGACTTACCTTGAAGCAAGAAAATCTATGACGTTGAAAGAATTGATGATAAGTTGCAATAACTTATCTTGGCTACTCGAGAAGGCAAGCAACTCGATTTTTCTATGAAAGGAGATGGTAATTTGTATTATAAAGATCGATTGTATGCTAGCAAATGATGAATTGAAGAGAAAGTTATTGTTTGAGGCCTATAATATTGTCTTTACAATGCATCCTGGTAGGAATAAGATGTATCAAGATCTGAAGCAACATTATTGGTGGTTTGGTATGAAACACGATGTTGTGGATTATGTATTCAAATGTTTGAAATGTCATCAAGTTAACGGTGAGCACTTGGTTCCATCTGGTTTATTACATCCTATTTCAATTCCTAAATGGAAATGAGATAATATTACTATAGATTTTGTCATTGGACTTCTTCTCACTCAAAGGAAACATGACGTTGTATGGGTGATTATGGATGTGTTCACTAAATCTGCTCAATTTCTTCCTGTTTGTCCTAATTATTCTTTGGATAGGCTTGCAGATATATATGTGAATGAGATAATGAGGTTGTATGGGGTACCACTATCTATTATTTTTTATCGTGATCCTCGATTTACTTCAAGATTCTGGAAAAGTCTGAAAAAAAAAAAGCCTTTAGTTTGCTTACAATAATAGTTATCAGACTAGCATTAGCATGTCACCATATGAAGCTCTATATGGTAGGAAGTGTAAAACTCTGGTATGTTGGACATAATTAAGTGAAAATAAGATGATCAGGTTTAATATTGTAAAAGATATTGAAAAAAAGTTCAAGTTGTCCAGCAAAGGTTGAAAGCTGTCAGTGATAGGCAAAAATCTTACACTGACTTAAAAAGGAAAGATATTGAATATTAGGTAGTTGATAAGGTGTTTTTAAAAGTATCGCCAAGGAATAACATACTTTGGTTTGGGAAGAAAGGTAAGCTTAACCCACGATACATCGATCCTTATGGGATTCCTAAGAGAGTTGGATCAGTAGCTTATTAGTTAGCTCTTCCTAGAGAAATGGAGAAATTACATGATGTGTTTTATGTTTCCATGTTATGAAGATATCGGTCTGATGATGCTCATAAGATTCCTATGCAAGAAATCAACGTACAACCAGATTTAACTTATGAAGAAGGGCCTATGTCTATTTTAGCCAGATAAGTTCGACAACTCAGGAATAAGTAAATACATTTGGTTAAAGTACTTTGGCAATACCATGGACTTGAGGAAGCAACATGGGAACCAGAAAAGACCATGAGGGCTCAGTATCCTTAACTATTTTGATCAAGTGTGAATTTCGAGGACAAAATTTTTTTAAGGGGGAGAAAATTGTAAGGCCCCAAATTGTACCCTAGTTGGAATGTTATATGCTCATGCTAGTACATATATGATAGGTGTTAAAAATTGTGATATGATTGAGAATTGCAAATGACTTGAATTTTAGGTTTAATGAATCCTACTTAGTGAATTGGAATTAAATGATACCATTAGAGAATTGAGGTATTAAAATGTACATTTGGACTAGGAAAATTGTCAAGTGGCAAGATAAATTGGTATATGAAAATTGGAATGACTAAGCCTATGAGTTAATGACATTTGGCTTAGTTGATGCATTGACACTTAGCAACATTGGTTAAGTGACAAGGGGCCTAATTAAATTGTGACATTTGGCAGCTTCATAAAAGAACATGTGTGCTAGCTAGGGGGCTTGTGTCTTTATGTAACAAAAGGCCCTAGAGCAAGATAAGTCATCTTACCTATGGCATGACCTTATGCATTAGCTAGTTTCTACTGTAACTCTTCCTTCTTTGCTCATTCTCTCCACCGAAACTCTCTCATTTCCTCTCAACTTCTAGAATTTTGTTTAAATTGGGATCATCTTCACTTGGAATCTTTGAGCTATGTTTGTTTACTTGGAAGACTAGTTGGCTTAATTCTTTGGAATTGTTCTTTGAAGTTATAAAGGTAAAGGAATTCTAAACTTGATAGCATGTATTAATAAAAGTTTTATGATAATTGAATTGGCATGAAATATGTGTTATCATGATGATAAATGAATGCCGGAAAAATGATCCTTGTATAGTAACTTCTGGTTTAGTTTTGATGTATGGAAGATATTGATTTGTAAGTTACTTAATGAATGATTTTTTAATTACTTTGGACATGAATTTGATGAGGCATTGAAGCATGAATAAGGTAGAATTGAAGTGAAATTGATGGTCTTTGGTGATGCTGTGTCAAATGGAAGTGAAGAAGTCAAGTTTTTGAAACAAAATAAAGGTTATGGATGAGTGAATCTCACTCATCCCATGATCGTGGGATTTATCAGGCTTATTCATACGGTCGTGGGAAGTACTTAGGAAGGAGAAAATATTGGTTTTGGGCCATTTTTGGATCATATAAGGTTAAGGTATTTTATAATGGTTTAATTGGACTTACTTAAGGTGTAAAATGAACCTATTTTGATATGAAATAAGTTCATTAAAGGTTGAATAAGATTTGGATTTTTAATTGAATTAATAACTTAAAGAAGGTTTTATTAGATAACAAAGTGTCTAATTTTGGAACTTATATGTTTTTAAATGAATGAAGTATACGTACAAACGTAAATGTGATTTAAATGATAAAAGTGATGTGTTAGTTAACTTAGGTGAGTACATAAAAAGTATAATTACTTAATGTATTCATTGGTGCATTTATGCTTATGCTTATAAGGCATGATAAGTTTGCTCAAGTGAGAATGATTGGATTCAATTTGAGCATAAGAAAATGAATTCATACTTATGCATTATTTCACAGTTATCTAATTATGATATTGTGATAATTCCGGACCATCAATTTTCTAAGAAGTTTGATAATTAGGATTGTATTAGAAGTGCTTTCTAATTGTGTGAATATACATAATGTGTGATGACTCAATACATTTATTAATGCTTTAATGCATATGTTTGTATTTATAAGGCATGTTAAGTTTGATCAAATGAATAAGGTCATATGTTATACACTACTTCATTTACACAAAATTCTAAAATCTGAAGTGGTTTGTTTTAAAACTGTTAAATACTAGTTGTAGGTAGATATGCATGCCTAGAAGGGACTGCAGCTCCTCCTATAACCAGACACTAAGGTGTCTTCTATAACCAGACACTAAGGTGTCTTCTATGTTATACACTTCGATGTCATCTAATTTTAGACACTTTATGTCTTCCATTTCAGAGATTTAAGTTTCTTCTATTACGAATATCAATCATGGCATCTTCTATTCTGGTCTTGTTACCTACTTCTATAAAAAAGATTAGTAGGCTAACATGTTTTGTACTCAGATAAATGTTCAGTTTTGAAATAAACAAGTTCTGATCTGATATAAGATAAGCTCTAATACCAAATGATGTAATACCCACATACCTCTTGGGAGGATATGCAAGTGTCATACAAAAAAAGAACCAAAACAATCCATACCTAAAATCAAATCAAATTCATAAAAAAGGCAATCTAGTCATATCAGGCCTAATCCGAGTACTCATTTAGAAACTATTAATCGACCTGCTATACCTTCTACTCTAGCTTGAGCTTATGCTTTGAAAGCTCGTGAGGATCCGAATGCACCTGAGGTTATTGTGGGTACTATTTCTCTCTTCCATTTTGAAATGCATGTTTTGATTGATCCTGGATCCACTCATTCTGTATTGGAGAAATATCTAACAATGAGATGCCTGTAGATCAGTTACACTATGACATTCACGTGACTAGTCCTCTGGGTAGTAATGTGTTAGTTAATCAGGTTTATAAGAATTGTCCTATTATGATCCAAAGAAATGAGTATATTGCAGATTTGATTAGATTGCCTTTTCATGAATTTAATTTGATTTTGGGCATGGATGGTTTCAGTTGCATTTTATGTGACACTTGCATATTCTCCCAAGGGGTATTTGGGTGTTACATCATCATATCATGTTAATTAAATTAATACACAATTAGAGTCAAGTTATCCTCAGACTAACCTTTATAAGTCAATATCAATAATAATCACATCGATAATCTTTTGAAATCAAATTCATAATTCTTTACACCTTCACTAAGATTTCACTCAATGTACTCAAGTATTTACGGTACAAAGTATAAGAACTCTCAAATCAATATATAGCAGAACTCTTAACCATAAGCTTGCAATATTATCATATCACCACGCAGTTATAATTAAACTAGAAACAAAAATCAAAAAGTTTTAATATAAGGTTTTAATAGGGCTCACTTATGGTATGATTGGACGAATAAATAAATTTGAAGGAAATTTACGAAAGCAAAATTTCAATAATTACAAAAAACTTATTCTTCATAATATATAGGTCCTTCACATTATAAATCTTTTCGTATGATAACTTTAACATACTTTTTTCCTTGCTCGCATTAATCATGTACCAATAATTACAAATTAAAACTCTTTCAATTTCGATTTTCAAGAAAAAATTAATGTAAATAAACTTAATGGTTCAAATTTATAAAAAGGCTTTAAGAAAGAAAAGATAAAGGTTAATAATGGGGTTATAATCAATGAAAAATGTTAAGGCTCAAAATTAGTTACTCTTAAGGGATAAAATATGGCAGGGTATTTCAAGAAAATAAACTAAACAGATGTTGAATCTAAATGCCTTTATCACTTTAATGCTTCTCATTTAACATACGTAATCTCAATATGCATAATAAAAGCAAGTTCTAGAATTATAGTTATGCACGATACCATATATAAATGACTAAAAGAGCTTTAACTATTGATTTATTTGTTATTAGGCTCAAAACTCATATAACAAAAAGTCTTATGTGTGTAAATAATATGCAATTTTTATTAATTGACTATCTCTGTGACTACTAAAAATATGAGTTATAAAAGCAAGCTTATTTTAAGTTTTATCCTTTTACATACTAATTCCATTCAATAATCAATAATGATTTCAAGTATTTTTTTTGACAGATTTCAACTAATTTATGATATCAATTAATAAAATTCAATAACAAAGATTATAATAAGCTTAAGAAATTTGAATCCCCTTCCCCACACTTAAAATTGTAAATTATCACCAATGTACAAAATATAAGAACATATAAATAAAAAGTAAAAAAGGATTGGAATTTGGTACTTCCATGATAATAGCACTTTTGGGGCAAAAAATTCTCAAAAATCACAAAACACCTAATTATTCATGCATAGACAAGTGAAATTGATAATAATACTTACTTGGGCATCACTAATTTGTAATTAAAACGCAAGAAATTGGATGGGAGATTGAGAGGAATATGGCATGAGAGTGAGGGATAGAAGAGAAAGTGAGAAAAATTAAGGATTGGGGCAAATTTAAAGGTTATCGTGGACTTATATGGTCTACTACATGACGTGTAAGTTACACACCCATGTAACAGACCAAGTCATGTAGCTGATCGTATAAGTCACTGATCGGTGACTTTTTGTGAATTTACAGGGTTTGATACACTGGCATGTACCTAACTGTGTAAGTCTTTAAAAGCATGTCTAAATAGCATAAAGCTCTCTGTGAACGTGCGCAGCATGAATAGTAATTGAACAATCTTAAAATATTTGAACAATCTAACATAACAATTTTGCACAATCTCATCAAGATGCTTAATGTCCTAACCTAAAACACATTAAAACTTAATAAAACCCTATGCTAAACATCAAAATAAACACAAAATAACATGGAATTTAGAATAGAACCTATGCTAACTCACAGATTGTCTTCCATGTAGCACTTTTTTAACGTCATTATCTCAACATACACTATTAGCTTACCATCATCCTGGGTCGATAATTAGTGGCTTACTTCTAGCAGTTTCTCCACATAGGGATTTCATGGCCTGTAAATAAGCCTTATGTTGCAAGATAGTAATAAGGACATAATGTATCAAATTAATAACTCCAATATACTCCATTAACAAAATAGGGAATAATAAAACTCCCAAGATCATTGGTTGGCTTAAACAGTTGATCTTGTAGGAAGTGGGAACCATCTATACTCAAGGTGACTACCAATGATTCATCAGTAGTTTCCTCAATTGACTCCTCCTATTATTCTTTCTCAACTTCCGTTGTCCGCTCTTCTACTTCCTCTTCCTAGACCAAAAAGTCCTCCTCATCTTCTTCTGTAATCATCTTGTTTAACATCTCTACTTTCCTTCTTTGACAGCGACTTCCTCTTCTTCTTCTTCCTCTATCATCTGCTCATTTTTCTCTTCTAGAACAACAATTACTCCCTTATCTTCTTCAAATGCATCTGCATTCATGAAATTGACCTTCTTCTCTTCTTCACTCTAAGACGTTAATAATAATATGTCTTATTATGCTCAATTTATTCTGGTGAAGAAAATCTCCCTTCAAGTTCACATTGGCTAGTTTCACTTTTGACAAGGTATTTCGTTATTATATCTGTAAGCCATTATTCTTGTTGTTGCTATTATAAATATTCAATTAAAGCATAATCATTCCATCCATAAGCATAAGAGTTGCTCTACTATGAATTATAAGTATTCTCATTGGGTGCACTCTAAAACCGGTTTTGCATACATAGTTGTCTCCACGTATAATTTGGTGTCCGAAATTCATGATTGTAATGATTACTCCTATAAATATCATAACAAAACATAGATATCGATTGAGACTCCAAAAATATGTGACCATTCTCTTTCAAAATTGTCATGTTGTCATAGACAATGACATATCATAACTCCCATGGAAATATTGCCCTCTCCATGCTTCCATTGTAGGTTATGGCTATAATGATGAATATTAAACCCTAACAATAAGCCACAAATCTAAAGTTAGTGTAAAGAAGTTCAAAAGATGAATAAGTTAAAAATAAAATAAATACAAAAATAATGGTTAGATTAATAAAATCTAGATTTTCCAAATATTACTAATTACCAGAAAAGATGTCAAAAACTTGATTAATGCTTTCTATGCTTATAAGAAATTATCAATGTTAAAAACTGCAAGTAGATTTAAAAAAAAAAAGAATAAAACGTATAATTAAATTTCAATAAATCAATCAATAAAATTGTATTAAAAAAAAGATCAAATCATATTATTATCTTAACTTAGTCATTAAACCTAGACACTAATCAAATTAGTTCCTATTTATACAAAACAAAGCCAAAGATAAATATGCAGAAAAATTAAAAGAAAATAAAGAAGTCATAATTCTAAATCTTTCTTTTTCTTATATCGAATCTTCTTGCAAAACTAGATTGGATGGTAAACTAGATTGGATGGTATTATCTACCGAATCTTTTAACGTATTCTTAGTGTTTTCCTCGTCTTTTGAACGGAACTGTTGCCTCTCTGTGTGCCTTACGACTCAAAATCTCTTTAAAACTTGGATCTTTCTATTTTGCTTTCATTCACGTCCACTTGTAGTAAAAATTAGGATTTCTTAGTTATACACAATCAACTTACATGAGTGTGTAGGTAACCATGTATCTTTAAAAATACTTAAATTTACAATTTCACATGAGCACAAAAACTTACACGGACAATATATATGGTAGTGTATATCAATATAAATGGTTGTGTAAATCCACTGGATTAGAACCAAAAGTCCTCAAAATTTTATATGTTTCCAGCGACTTACACAGGCACTATATACAATTGTATAGGTCCAAGTTGCTTTATATTTTAATTCCATGCGACAACTACATTAAATTTTTCTTCTTTTGATCTGAAAAGGTAATTATTACCTATAATTATACTTGAAGTAAATTAAGTACTAAAATATTATAAAATTATTAAATGACAAGCAAATCATATTAAATATAGGTATATAATTATAATGAATAAAGCATTTATCACTAACTCTTTTAAGTCCTATCTTTCCAGTCCTTACTTCATAAGCAGGATTTGTCGTAGATCAATGAGTATCGCCCTTGCAATGTAGACTATCGTATGAATCTAAAGAGTACTGATAGTGACAGAGACGTGGGGAGGAGTGGATAAGGTCGCACCATCGCTTTTTACATGCGCGAGCACTTACACAATTCAACCACCCATCACAAAAGCCAGTATATATAGACATACACACCCTCCTCTCATACTTAACTTATCACCAAACATTGTATTACACACTGTTCACTTGTGTATACGAGAGCATGGAGAGCGAAGCTTTAAAACTAAGCAATAAGCATCACCTCTCATCCCAGTCTGAGCAGGAACAGCCACCACCATCTCCAAGCCCGTTGAGAAAGATCATAATGGTGTCCTCAATAGCCGCCGGAATTCAATTCGGTTGGGCCCTGCAGCTCTCTCTGTTAACACCCTATGTCCAGCTCCTAGGCATTCCTCACACATGGGCTGCCTTCATTTGGCTCTGTGGTCCCATATCCGGTATGCTCGTCCAACCCACCGTTGGCTACCACAGTGACCGCTGTACCTCCCGCTTCGGCCGTCGTCGTCCTTTCATAGCTGTGGGTGCTGTCTTCGTCGCCATAGCGGTCTTTCTCATCGGATTTGCAGCGGACCTCGGCCACCTCTCTGGCGACCCTCTAGGGAAGACAGTAAAACACCGCGCCATCGCGGTGTTTGTTGTTGGATTTTGGATTCTTGATGTTGCCAACAACATGCTTCAAGGTCCTTGCCGTGCCTTTCTCGCTGATCTCTCTGCCGGTAGCCAAAAAAAAACACGTACCGCCAATGCATTTTTCTCATTTTTCATGGCGGTTGGCAATGTTCTTGGCTATGCCGCAGGTTCCTACACTCACTTATACAAGTTCTTTCCCTTCACAAAAACCAAAGCTTGTGATATCTATTGTGCAAATCTCAAGTCTTGTTTCCTTATCGCCATTGTGCTGCTATTGACCTTAATTGTCTTGGCACTCACTTACGTCACCGAAAAACAATGGTCACTGGAGAAGCCTACGAGCAGAAATGGTGATGAGGAGGAGGAGATGGGTGAGTCAGGCAGCTCTGAACCATTTCTTGGGCAGATATTCGCGGCCCTTAAGAATTTGAAAAAACCTATGTGGATACTTCTCTTGGTGACGTGTCTCAACTGGATTGCATGGTTTCCTTTCTTGCTGTTCGACACAGACTGGATGGGAAGAGAGGTGTACGGAGGTGATTCAAAGGGAGATGATTATCAAGTCAAGCTGTATGATCGTGGTGTGAGAGCTGGTTCACTTGGTTTGATGTTGAACTCAGTGGTTTTGGGTTTCATGTCACTTGGAATCGAATTTTTGGGTCGCCGGCTGGGTGGTGCCAAGAGGCTCTGGGGTATTGTAAATATGATCTTAGCGATTTGTCTGTCTTTGACCGTCTTGATCACCAAGTTGGCTGAATCATGGAGGCGTTCAACGATCACCAGTAGAAAAGGGACCCTGCCACTGCCACCGGCGGGTGTCATGGCTGGAGCATTGTCTCTCTTCTCGGTGATGGGAATACCTATGGCGGTGAGTTCTTGTTGGGTTCTAATTAAGTACCGTTTGTTATCGTACATTAATTTCGTTCGATCCTAGTTTGGTTTTGCATGATAGTCATTATATAAGACATACGTCTTTATGACCATCTTGTGTTTTTTTCCATTCTGGAATAAAGATAAGATCAGTTCGCGTCCTGTAACCGACAACTTTGACGCCAACATGAACGTAACCCAAATAATAGCATATAGTCACTTGCATGGATGCACAAGGCGGCGCGTTTAGGACACGTGCATACATGGTCAGAAACCGAGCCTAACCAGACTATGTTTTGCATGGCTTTGTTTTTGGATAGCTATTATATACATCCTACAGTGACTGTGTACACCAGAAGTGTATCGAAGGTAGTGAAGATAAAAGAAGGATGGAAAAACGAGTAGTCATTAATTATAAGTCAGATCAGGGCATTCAATGGGTGTTGTCCAGTAGCGACTGTAAATTATTAAAAGCATTATGGTGGTTACTCTAATTTAATGGCATACGCTATTTACACTTACAGTAATAAAAGAGTATATAACTATTGCAAACTAGATGCTGAAGTTTAATCTTGCTTCCTTGTACAGATTACTTACAGCGTTCCTTTTGCATTGGCATCAATATTCTCCAACACTTCTGGTGCCGGTCAAGGTACGTAAGAGTTCTACTCTGTCTTTTGTTTCACCATATGCCCAAACTTTTGATTTGGCAGATCTAAAAGTGTAGTGTAATAAAATAAAAAATTTATTTAATGATAATCCTCAGTAATAAAAATTATGTAATCACATCCTTTAAATTTTGTTAGTATAGTGTAAAGTAAGATCCAAGAAAGGTGAGTGACTTCATTTGAAAGACGAGATCTAATAACATGGGTGACATTAGTACTTTATCATACAGGCAGCAGCTTTTCAATTGCTTATAAAGTCAAACTACTTTTGACAATAAATAAGAAGACATCATTTTTTGAGAACATAAATTGACACGCAAGACGGTTGTTGTCTTAGGAACTGACCTTTATTTTATTGCTGCCTAACACTGATTGTACGGGAACTCTACAGCACTACTTTGATTTACTAAATAGTATCAGGCATAAGAAATAGCTGAAGTATCATAAAATTGACAGTTACCATTAATTTAAATCTTGGAATAAGGTTATTAAAACTTGCCTATAATAGATTTCACAGGTACCTACCTGCTTTTAGTAAAAATTGGATGTTATCATGACAATATATTAATCCGATATGAAATTATAAAATTGCCAATCTAAGTTCTATTAAATATGGCTTTGAGTTGACATCTTCTTTTTATTTTATAATCCTCGTTTAGATATGATTGTAAAATTTTGAGTTCATTTTATTAGGGCTTTCTTTGGGTGTTCTCAATCTCTCAATCGTTATCCCACAGGTACGGCTTCTTATTAAACGGTTAAAAATATAAGCCAAGTTTTTAAATAATTCCTTTCATATACAAACATGCATATATACATGTAATGCACTTCTTGTCAATTTCTTATCAAGACGCATCCATCTACTTGTCAATAAAAAAACGGTTGCTTTTAAAGGGAACATTTAAAGGGGATAAACAGAAATAAGAAAAAAAAAGGGATGCTCTGGTGACTCAGTTATCCTTTTTAGATTGACGGGAATATTTTATGAACTGACACGAGTCCACGGTATAGCGTGGGGTAAAACTGCTTGCTTTTCTCATATTATTCAAAATAAAAGCAACGAATAAGCATTTCTTGACATGCCAAGTATGGCAGAATATTGCCCTACTGATATTATTGGGAAAAGTTGCCCGCCCTTTTGCAAACAAGTCATGTATCAGTTTGTCGCTTTGGCACTTCCTACCAACCCGGTCATTTTAATATGAACACAATAATTGAGGTGTGCTATTATTATAATTTGAAGTAGATATATTGGAATATATTCTTTTCATCATAAGTTCACGAATCTCGAAAGCCATGGTCTAAACTTTACACATTCACTACGAAACCATGGAAACCCAAGATAAGAGTATTTGCACTTTTTGACGTGTTAGGAAAGGTTTTAAGTTTTTGTCGTTATATAATACTAGCGTACCATTAAAGTAGGCCATGTTAGTGGGGTAGGATGTCATTTTAAATGCCTTAGTTACAAAATATCGTATATATAATTATTCTTATATGCCGTATATGTGACAATCAATTCAATTGATCTTCTACTAGAAAGAGCTTATTTGGTGTGATGATTTTTGTATAGATGTTGGTATCAGTGGCAAGCGGACCATGGGACGACCTGTTTGGAGGTGGAAATCTACCAGCGTTCGTCGTAGGAGCTATTGCAGCTGCTGCAAGTGGAATATTGGCTCTCACGTTGCTGCCATCTCCAGTCCCCGAAACGCCAGCTTCCAAAACTTCAAGACCTGTCACCACTGCCGATAAATGAGGACTCGCACCTGTAGTTCCCTAAATTATCATTTATAACTCACCTGTCAGCGTTTTTTTTCTTTTTTCGTTTAATTTAAATTTGAGAAGTGTCCAAGGCTAAGGTTGGCCGTGTCTGTTGAAGAAGTATCTCTGGCCAAAGTGGCCTTATAGTCCAGAGTCAAATACCTCTACACATGCCCAAGCGGATGGTAGCTTTGTATGGCATTGGCTAATTACATATATCGTGATCACTTTATCTACTTATGCACGCCTTCTTCGTACCTTCTCTCAAGCTAAGTTGTTTCTTAATTAACTAGCATTGCTAAAAGTCCCAAAATTATGGCTAATAATCATTAGCTACGATTTATATTCGTCACCAAAGTTGTCACTAAATTCCCATAGAAAAAAACTATATGCAATGTTTGCTGGGAATTTAGATCTCTTGAACCTATACCTAAAGATATTTTATAAATATAAATATCAGAAAATAGGGAAATAATAACAATATAAGAGAATTTCCGTAGAAACTCCCAAACCGGAGAAAAATCACGAGCATCGAGAAGAAAATCTACTATGTGAAAAATTCTTACATTCACACAATTTTTCCTCTCACCTAATCTTGTTGGACCCCGAACCTTTAATGGAAATTAGAAGCATGAAAATGAAAACAAATGAGTGTTTTTGTATGTGAATTATGTTATAGATGATTATGATATTGAAATGTAAATTATGTATGGATGATGGGTTGAGAAACTTTAAGCATGAACCATGATTAGATATGTAAGATACTATGGAAAAGTAAGAGATTATGAATGACAAGATGCTATTAAATGTAAGAAATTATATGAAGTGAGATTGAGATTTGGATGAATTCCGAATGATAGTTGAATTGTTATAAATGATGTGCATTTAAGAAGTGAAGTTAGAATGTTAAGGTTTGCAAGAGGATAAAAATGTGTACGTTGATTCCGGGGAAATTCGGGAATAATTGAAATAGAATTGGCCAAAGTTGCCTTCTTTGAAGTTATAGCTTGTTCTTTTATCTTTCCAACGAGACTAAGTATGCAAGTTTTCGAGATCGGAGTTAAGAGTTATAGTTGATGCAAG
>JAOSBK010000204.1:15050735-15069817 GCA_027568895.1 Erythroxylum shatona
ATATTAATTGTCATTATTATTTACTATTAAGATTTTTGAAAGCATGGTTGATGTAAACAGTAAACTAGTAAAGTATAAAGTACAACTGTACAATATTCTAATATGGACTATTTTGTAATTTTTAAAAATTTCAGGGACTATTTTATAAATTTAAAAAATTATCCGAAACGGTACCCGGTACTGAGTACCATTCCAAAACCCAATTCGATATCAAGTCCAGTACGATATTCATAACATTGCTTCCCATTGGAGTTAAACCCTGGTATCAAGAAAGGTTACAACATTTGACTGACTAGAGAAACACAACGCGGTAAGAATAAATAGGCAATAAGAATACGTAATACAGTAGTAAAAAGTTAGCAGTTTTTAGGAGCACAGTACTATTGGAATTACAGATATATATTTTGCATTTCATATTCACGAATTGGGCTAATGCCCGACGAAATACTCGCCAATTACCATGTGGGCAAGCTCTTTTTGGTCTTTTTCTACGCAATGAACTTGTCATTTCTTTTTAAATAGGAAATGCACAACCATCCATTCGTCTCCATTGCCGTATCCGAATAATTCAGCAACAGCCATAAAGAAAGTTCTCCAATAAACAGTCCACTTGACAGCGTGATCCTTGCCGTAAGTTGACTCCATTATTGGCTTGATGGAAGTCACGTTCGAGTCCATCCTTTTGAGCCATTCCTCACTGAAAGATTTCAGTTAATCTCAGAAGCCAAAGTGGTTATCATTTAAAGGATGAGCAACAAACTTAAATGTTACAACCTTGTCTTTGCATAATGATTGCCATCTACAATCCAATGATTGACAACTGAAACATCATCCTGCATATTGGTTTCAGCAATAAGTCCGTGAAAGTGATCAGACACGTTTTGATGATTAAAATAGTTTAAGGTTTCACTTAAATTTTCCATATACAAGCTCTATAAGAAGCACAATTCGATTGTATATAAATCAAGGGAGTTAAAGCATTCAAAAGAAGAATAAAAATGGAAAGCTGACTAGCCTGGAAGTAAAGCAACAGATTGGCAGATGGCATGGTTCCTCCCGTGAAGAAGTACCTTGTAATCCAATCATCTTCGTTCACGTCCTGAAAGCAAGCAAAGTCAAAATGGATTGTTAGTATATGAATTAATACGACTAATAATACATTAGTTGCACGTACATAATATTAAATATCGATTAAAAAACTAACTATAAATTTGAATCAAGCACTATAGGTCTGAAATAAAGACAAAGAACAACTTTTGCAAATGTAATACCTCAAAGTGGTAAGCAAAAGCCTTGTGGCAGAAATGGTGCACAAAAAGTAGACTATCTTCTTTCATCCACATGGATATCTTCTTAAGAAGATCCTTATAGTTTTTCATGTGCTGCAAAAGATACAAAAACCTATTTGCAGTATCATACCAACTCAAATCATACATTTTTAATGTAGCATAGAAACACCGACCTCAAACATTTCAATGGACAGTATACGGTCATATGACTCCTCCATTTCGAATGTACTAATATCTGCAACAATTATCTTCACATTCTGAAGTTGAAGATCCCTGCATTTAAAATGATGAAATTTCAAAACCCTTCTTGTGACATGTAGAGCTAGCTATGTTTGTACTTTATGGAAGATAATCATCTATTAAAATAACATACAAAAAAATCAAGCAGAATGCAAAATTTAAACAATCTGGAAATATACCTGCATTGCTCTTCGATGTAAGATTTCTGTGTTGTTGAGTTGCATATGCCGGTAACCTTGCAGTTACTATACTTTTGGGCAATGAACAAAGAAAGTGACCCCCAACCACATCCAACATCTAGGACAGTATGTCCATCTTTTAGGTCTGACCTCTCACAATACAGCTCCAACATTGCTTTCTCTGAATCCTCTAAGGTGCTTGATCCACCAGAAAAATAGCAACAGCTGTACTAGAGTGGAAGTTTAGGAATGCTGGCTAATAAAACTGATGCTGTCAAATTATAAAAGTTAAAACATTTTTCTATAGAGAATTCTAGAGTTGATGCATATCACAGGAGAAGTGCGGATAAATAGTACGTTTTACTCTAGATAGAAAGTAAGAATTCTATAAAAAAGTTTAGATAACACAGCCAACAATGGACTGACGTGTTTTCAACAGAATGCAATAGTTGATAACAAAGACAGATACCGTGGTGTATTAAGTGTTAGATAATACCTGTATTTCATATGTTTGCCAAGAACCAGCTTGAAAAATGAAGTTGGCAGTTCATAATGCTGGGTTTTTGCCTTCTCTGTCTTGATAGCTATAGGCATCTCTTTCAAAGCTATAGGCAACATTACATTAAATTGCATACTTAATCACTCAGCTTATTTAACTCCAATATAAAAATTAAAAAAAAAAAACCTTTTCAACCTACACTGCATATAATGATTAATAAACTTTAGAATAATCCAGAGAGAGAGAGAGAGAGAGAGAGAGAGAAAATGTACAATGTACGAAATGGAGGAGATGGGAAAGCTGGAGATGGGAGGAAGAACGGTAACAGGAACGAAGACGAGAGGCCAAGAGCAAGCGAATGAGCCTCCTTATGACAGCATCAGGGAGGAAGTTCCTTTGAAGCGAACCCAGCAACAAATTCACAGTCGCTTCATATGGCACTTGCATTAGCCCTTCCATTTTAACCGATTTTTCTTTTCTTATTCTCTCCGCAATTCACTTACTTTTGGGTCGCTGCTTGGCTTTTCTTCCCCTAGGAAAAAGATGAGAGAGAGAAACAATACCTATTCTCTGTATAACAATCCGATGTCTACTGATAAAAGTCGCCAGTCAATTTTTATCCAATTCATCTTTTCGTACAAAAGCAAAGACCATAAATATGATCCTCCAGAAAAGATAAAATATAACTAGCTAAAAGGTCTATCCGAACTACTCATCCATTGCAAAAATTGAAGATAAACATTTTTTTTTATTTTAGCGACAAGATGTCCTACAAGGATTCTAATTTTAAAAAGACGTCTTTAAACTATTTACATTTTTCTGATCAAAAAACAAAAAAACTATCTACATTCAAATTAATTCTTGCTTTTATTGGATCAACTCATAAGAGGTAAAGTACCACCCAAACAAATTCCTCTATTATCAGAACTTGATCAGATTAATCAAGGCAACTGAGTCCTTGCTTTTGTTTGTTCCTCACTGGCGAATTTACTCAGGATCTACATTTGTCTTGTGCATAAAATCGTCAACCCTTATTCCTCTGAGGACAATAGGGTCGTTGCTTGTTACAATACATTCAATAAAATTACCTCAAAAATCTCATTACAAATGCAAGAATTTGAAGCTTTTCAACCTGTCATTGTTAATGACTTATTCCTATAATGTGGCGCTGATAAGGAATTTATTAGGACCTTAGTTCATTCCCTTAAAAGGTCTCTAAATTATCTGGTCTCTCCACTAACTACTTTAAAAGTTAGTTATTTGTCTCTTGTAGCCCAAAGGAACTATTTCAAGAACTCACTAAATTTATAAGGCTCTAAATTCACAATATCCTTTTTGGTACTTGGTATAAACTTATAAGGCTCTAAATTCACAATATCCTTTTTGGTACTTGGGTATAAACTTATAAGGCTCTAAATTCACAATATTCCTTTTTGGTACTTCAATATTCCCAATACTACTACTAGACCTACTCATAATTCAAAGCTAGAAGAACAAGGTCTTAACTTATGCTAAAAGGTGTCAATGTAATAGCTGACTTTTCAAATTGAGTGATTAGAACCCTAGACTACTGCATAGAAGATATAACATTTAAAATTTATGAATTATATTTCATTCACATGCATATTAATAGCATACACACCTGAATTACAATTTAGCACACATTGCAAAGAATGTATATGCACTCAATTGACTTATTCCGAAGGTGTGAAAAGGTTAAAATGATCATAATGCGAATTGCATATTGTTTATACCTTGCATTTTGGTTTGATTGATTACAAGTAGTAAATTTGGAATTAATTTGGCATAATTAGAATATTGATGAATGAAAATTTACATTTGGTCTAGAAAAAATGCCAAGTGGTAAGATAAATGGATAAATGGAAAATTAGGATGATTAAGTCAATGAATAAGTGACACTTGGCATAGATGAATGAGTGACATTTGACATAAGCTTTTAATTGACAAATGGTAGCAATGGTTATGAGACAAATGAACTAAGTAATTAAGTGACATATGGTAGCATCTATACTTGACAAATGGAGACCATGTTGGACATATGTTAACTTAAGATGGTGACACTTAGCACCTTAGGTGTTAAGCTACTACACATGTAACCACGACTATGCTCATTCTTTACCTTTCTTCTTCTTACTCACCACCGAAATCCTCTTAACCCTTACAGCCCTGAGTTTTGCCATGTTTATGTCTAATTGTTACATCATTAATCCAAAATTTTACCCTTTACAAGATATTTAAAGACTCAGATCATTGTTGTCTCTTCTCCTAGCCAAAAATCACCCTATTGCTACCTTAACATGTGTTGAATCTTGCATGCACATAAGGCAAAGTTGACCTGATGAATTGAGCTAGAATTAGAGCAAAATAAGTAAGTGATAGATTGTTCTTTATGGCATGTTATAGTAGAAAGTTTATGTTGTTTGAATTGGAGATTGATTGCATGTTTTGTTAATGAAGAGGTTGTGCTGGAAATTGATGGAATAACTTGAATATACTATGTTGTGTTCTTGATGTATGAACCGTATGCTATAGGTTGTTATTATAAATGAATTAAATTGAAATTCCAAGTATAAGGAAGGTGAATTAATGTTAAAGAAAGGTTCTAATATAGTGATCTTCAAATAGGAAAGAATTAGGACTACATGTATAATCAAATGAATGACAGATTTTGTTTTGGTTTTAATGCATGAAAGATCATATTATGTGAGTTGCCAAATAAATGATTTTTGAATTGGATTTGGACATGAATTTGACATGGGATTGAAGCTTAAATAAGATATAATTGAAGTGAAATGATGTCCTTTAGTGAAGGTAAGTTGGAAGGATCATGAAGGAGTAAAAATTAGAAGCAAAAATGAAGGTTATGGGTGAGTGAACCTAAATCATAAGATTTATAAGGTTGATTCTGATGATAGTGGGAAGTACTTTGGAAGGAGAAGAGGTTGTTTTTAAGCAATTTTTGGACTATATAAGGTTAAGACACTTTATAATAGTGTAATTGTACTTGATTGGGGCTAAAGTGAACTTAGAAAGTTGCTTGACTAAGTGATTAAGTATTTAATAAGATTAATGTTGTTAATTGAGATTATAAATTAAGAAAAGGGTTGATTGATATCAATGTATATGAATATTGGAAGTATAAGTTGTTAATGGTATAAAGATGTTCTTATGAATGCAAATGTGATTCAAAGGATAAAATTAATGAATTAGGTATCATTAAATGAGAATTTGGAAATTGTCTGACTATACAATGATAGGAAAGAATTGATAAATTTATGAATGATAAATGGAAAGTAATCAAGTTTATTTAAGGCATAAACCTAATTGAAAACTAAATTATGTACAAGTCATGATGTATAAATGATTAAGATTTGTGAATGAGGTTACATACCCGAGATAATCAATTTAGCATGCATTGAACATAACATATATAAATGTGTATGATTGAGTACTTATTTAATTAAAAAGTAATGTGTACATGTGTGTATTGCTTGATTTAGAGGCACAAATTGATCGATACCATCCAGACATTGCCAGTTCATCGAGGCAATAGCTAACTAGAGTGTACTATGAGTAACCTAGATGTGTGACCTTGATTAGAAATATGTTTTGTTCATAATGTTTTAATTAAACTTGATTTATATATATTGAATCTATATTTTTATAATTGTGGCATTGATGATTCCAGACAATTGAATATCCAAGGAGTTTGATATTTGGGACTATGTTGGGACTGTTTGTTATTTGAATGTGAATAAGGAAAACAAATTCTCAACTATATGTTGACTGCCAGACATAGATCCGATAAATCGTGATAATTGAATGTGTTTTTTGACTGAAAAGTTATTGATGATTTATTATGTTAAAATGTTGCATTTCATTACATGAATATGCAAGTTCATATAATGGATTGTAATTGGAATAGCCAACGTGAAATGAGCTTTAAGCTCAGATATGTGCACACAGAGCCTCAGGCTCAATGTTTAATGAACCTGGTATCCACAACAGGTACGGGTCAATACTAAAATGAGCCCGATATCCACAGTGGATATGGGACCAATAACCAATAAATACGCACTTGGTCACAACAAAGTAAAAATGGAAGTGAGTCTTCTTTTCGTTTGCATTTGTATCTTTACATGTGTTTATGAAATTGTTTACAAATGAATGTTGAATTATATGGAGATAACATTGTGAAAAGTCTATGAATTTGATGGTGATATGAAAAATTTTGATAAATGTGTGTAATATTCTGAGATGATTATATGAAGTTTTTGCATTTAGAAGGTGATTTTGAAATGATTAAGTAAAGTGATTACATTGGTAAGGTGCATGTTGAAGCATGATGAATAATATGATAAATGAGGTATAAATCTGTATGATGTATTATATTGATTGAGCTGTGTTTTATTCATGATTTACATATATGATATGTTTTGAAAGAACACATTGATGATGATTCACTCATTGAGTTCACAAAACTCATCAAAATTGAAGCGTTGATTTTTAGGTACTGAAAGGAGACCTTGCTTGTGAAGCAATCTAGTTATTGTCTAGTATTACCTATTTTGAGATCAAGATATGGTTCAAAGGTCTGGTTAGTTGTCCTCTGAGCAGTTTAGATGGAGTGCTTTTGTATATTTTATCATTTCATGTAGAGTATTTTGTATAAATAGTATGGACACAAATGGTTTTTGTATTGTAATTATATGGATGGTTTGTAATGAAATGGCAATGTAAAACGTGTTTTGTTAACGTCATGAGATATGTTAATATTGTAAATACTTATGTTCTTTATGATGCCATATGAAGTGAATGTGATTGCTCTAACATGTTCTCATAGGGTATGTTCATGAATGTCATATGGATGTTTAGGTATATGCTCTATGATAGTGGGGTATTATATCTAACTTTTATCTTCTATTCTCGACTATATGCATGTATATTAGATCTCCCATCTTGTTTTAATTCTCAACCTCATTAAAGCAATTGAGAATAAAAAACTTCTTATAGAGTGGTTCATATTTCACTAAAGTAGTGACTAAAGTTAGTTAAAAAAAGGTCCATCTTCCTAAAAATCAAGGAGGGGTAGGAAAAATGCATTAGAAGCTCTAATAATTTTCACATGACTAGAAGAATATATGGACTTTTCAATGATCATGAAACCTTAAGGATAAAATAAATCCATGAGGAATGACTAAAAGGGAATAGCTTTTATAGTATGCAAACTAAGCTCGATATCTCCTGGACACTAAACCAAACAAATATTGATAATGGAGAAAGCATCAATTTCTAGTATGATAATTAGTCCAATCTAGGCCTCTTTACTTAGTTTCAGCATTCTCCTAATTTTAATATGCAATCCTTCCAAATGCTAAGGTGAAAGTTATATATGAGGATAGGTGGTTTCTAGAGCATAGGCAAATGAAAAACATCCTTAATGTTATCCCTAGCTACAAGACTGATGGCAGGGAATATTAAGTACACTATAAAATTTACCTAACTCTGCATTCTAAAATTAATAGTTATGGTGAGTCGGGATTGAATCCACAGGAAATGTTTAGTTAATTTCCATAATAAAATTAATTGATGCAAGGAAAATATAAAAAGGGGGCTTTTACATTTTAATCAATTTAGAAAATAAAATCAAGTTTAACTATCAAAAACAAATTAAAGAAAACAATCGGAAATGATTAAAGTGCCAAATATAAGTAAGGTCAATCTTGGCTTAAACATGATCAAGCATATTCCATCATCCTAACGTCATCACACCTCTCTTCATACTAATCCCGATTTTCCCTTAGGTTGTGTTTAATTAAGATATGATCATTAATTAAACCTAACTATAGAATAACCTAGGATACAATCTCTAGATTCAATTTGGTAGCAACATTACGACATAGAAAATGATCAACATAGGCAGTAACCTCACACGTTCGGGATATCTAACCTATGTTATGTTGTTTCTAATGATTCAAGATCATTATAGTCTACTAACAAATAATAGATGTAATAATTATGGATTACACTCAACATTACAGTAATAGGTTCATAGTAGAATAATCTAAATAACATACTAAGATTATCTATATAAAACCCGATTCAATTCACATAAATAACATAATAATCCAAAAAGAGATTAACAACATAAATTAAGATTAAACAACTTAACTATGACTTGATATCGATATCCTGACATTGATGTTAGCCTTCTATCTTCTCCATCGAGCTCCAAGAATCAGCCTTTGTAGCATCCATTTATGTTGAAAAAAGAAAAGAATTTGATAAAGAATAGTTACTGTCTATTGCTATCTTCATTATTCCTTCTTACCCACTTTGAAAACTGATGAGAAGATGGTCATGAATGGCTTCAATGGAGGTTCAGCTATTGTCTCTTTATCTAACCATCATTCATTTCATTGCATACCCAGAAGGATAAAATGTATCAGCTGTTGTATTTCTTTTTAACCCATAAAAGTCTCTCCTAACCTTCCTAATATGGCTTAATCGAAGAGAAAATAACTGACCAGCACTTACTTTGTTTTTTTCCTTATTTTTAGCTATCACTTCTTTTATTCTTCCACTCCACTTTTCAACCGACATAACTAATAAATGTAAATTGCATTGTATTATAGGGCTTAGTTTGATATGTATTTATTTGTTAATTTAATCATTTAGTATGTGTTTAGGTTATAATTGTGTTAGTTTGTTAATTATTTATGTTTAAGTGTTTTATGGGTTAGTACAAGTCTTTGAGCTTAATTATTATGTTTTTGAGGTACCTTAATGTGTTTATTAGTGTTTCAGGGTCAACATCGAAGAACGAAGAAATTTGGAGACATTTAGGCCAAAACAATAATCTATGATCTTGGCATGTCAAGCCACCATCGTGATAGAAGTACCAGAGTTAGCTCACGATTGTGGCCTAAATGCCACGATTGTGGCCTGCTTTGGGCACATGTGCAGACACTCAAGAACGTCAAGTTTTGAGGAATTTTTTTGGACCTTTCAAGCGATCGAAAAATCCTAGGGTTGCTCAGAATGCAAAAGATATTTAAAGAACAAGAAAAAGAGGCAAAAGGAGCTTTTGCATCAACCACCTTGAGAAACCTTAGAGAAAAATCATCGAGAGATAGAGGAAGAGAAGATGGAAGAGAGAAGAGGAGAAGAAGCTGACTCGATGTACTTCCCAGACTAGGAGTTTCTTGATGTTGCTACCTCCCATCATCCATTTAGATTGTATTTCCTATTTAATTTCAATTTTATTATTGTATGGAATTGGAATAAACAGTTGATGATAGGATCTAGAATGTTGATGATGTTTTAAACTAGCCTTCGAAATTTTTCTCTTGAATTAATGAAATTTGATTGTTTATATGTTTATTGGATTTGTTGTGATTTAATTCTACGATTGCATAATTCGATAATAAACTGAGAGGGTGAATCGAATGAAAAATGATTAAATTGGGCTAACAAGAGTTAGGGGATTTAATAGAAATTAAAATTAAATCAAATCGGTAAATTGTGGGAAGAGAGATCTTACATAGGTTTTTGATAGTTTATTAAAGAACTTCAAAACTAATTAGGGTTTTGGATAGGTTGTAAATTGAGAGATTGCGGCCTCTATAATCTAATTAGGGTCTATGATTTAGGGTTAATGGTTAAAACTCAAGAGAAAGTAATCAACCTTAGGATTGTCTAGAACCAATAATCCAGTAATTTATAATCAGTTAAGTTAGCATTCAAGACAAGTAAAATTCCCTTTATCTCAATTGGTAATTTCTTTAGGTTGATTCTTAGGTCAACACTATTTAGTAATTAGTATTTACATGATTGATTCTCAATTTAATTTAATTGATTGAATGAATTTTTGTTTTAGTTAGTTGCATCTTGAATTTTTGTATTTGTTTATGGCCTTAGATTTTAAGATTAAATTACCCCTCCTCATGGGATCGATGCCTTAAGTACTACACTAATGAATCGTGCGCTTACAGATTATCGAGAGTCATTTATTAAAACTTACACACAACCAACACCTGATCAACACCCACCACTTTTTACTTATCCAGTAGCTCCTTTAAAACCCATGAAGCAGCTAGGTTTTAAAGACCAAATGGATAGGTGTCATTTAAAAACAGAAAAGGACAAAAAATTTTGGTGTTATCCTTCTGTTGCTCTTTCTTCTTCTCCAACTGCCGCCCTCGCAATGTACTCACATTTCTCTCTTTTTTATTCCAACAGACACACACCTACTGTAGCCCCCCACTTACCTTCGTTTGTACCATTTTAACTTAAATGGAATAAAATGGATAGCTATCTTGTTATGCATCCAACCCTTCTTCTTATTGTCTAAAGACCACCTTTCATAAAATAAAGATTGGTAAAAAACGAGAATGGGACAGCTGGCTCATGTAAGATGCATTCCATTCCATCTGCCTTCTTTTTTCTCTTTTGGTTCACATTTCTAGCCCCACTTCATGTCACACACAACATGTCTTCTTTATACTTGAAATGTTAGGTTACAAGTGGAATGGAAGCTAGTGTGTGTGATGTCTTACGTGAGTTAATAATCTTGCATGGGACAACTTGCATGGTTCAATGTGAATGAGTTACGTAGTGACTCACGGCTCTGTCAAATTTGATATGAATTAAAACAAATTAATAAATGTTTAAAGATGTTTTACACAAGACAACGTAGTTCCATATTGTATAACTAAAAATTAGAGGTTAATGTCGATAAAGACATTAGTGGTGGAAGTACAGGATGTACAACATCCTAAAATAAAATATTGACATAATTTCAACCTTCAAATAAAAATAAGCAAAGTTAACAGTAGCAGCAAATTTTCCCTGATTTGCTGTAGCTGATTTTTTAATCAAAGGCAGCTGATTATCTAATCATAGACTTATCATCTGATCATAAAGATATCATCTTGACACAGTTGGTTGTAGGAGCATTAGGATAAGGAATATAAAATAGATCACATGAAGAAACATGAGCCTTAAACCACTGTCCACCTGCTAGAAAAAATGAGCTAAGTCATGATACTGATAAATAGAAAGCATCAAGCATACACATCCTCGGAAAGAGCTAATCCAAATAACAGATACATTTTTTATTAAAAAATATATGAAGAAAAGACCAATCTCTGATTAAATTCCAAAATATAAACATGCTTGATCTAATAAAAGAAAAGGAGAATAAATTTGTATAATTAACAACGATACAAATTTTGTTCAACTACTTGTAGCATATATACGGATGCTTTCTCCCAAACAAATCCAACGTTATTAAGAATAAAGGTGCAACACTAAAACAAATGAACATATATGGGAGATAAATTATTTCCAAATTTAAAACTAGTCTAAATTGATTTAGTCTAATAAACTATATTTAACCCTAATATTTGTGATTAATTCAGTGGCGAAACTATTTACATCCAAATTCAATCAAAATGGAGTACAAGTTTAAACCTAATTAATCTAAAATGCAACATGTTAATTTCAAATCTTATTAGGAAAATCTACTTCGCTATTGGTATTTTTTGATACAGTAGACTATTTAGAGCAGTAAGGGATGGCAGTAGGCTTTCAACCCGATTAATTTCTGTACTACCCGACTCGAAAAAGTGGACATGGAGGCTAAAAAATAGATTTTAAATGGATGCTAAAAAATGGATGTGAATATGGATTTGGATATGGGTATAGTGATAACCTGAACCGATGGATACCCATATCCTACCCATTTTTTATTAACTCTATTTTCTTTTTTTTTGAAAATATTAATATTTTTTTAGAAGAAACAGCTTTAAAATCCTCACTTTACTCCTCAGTCCTCACCTTTTTCATCATATTTTATTTTCTTATAGGATAATAATAATGCAAATGATATGGAGATTAAGTTTTGAATGTTGTGGAGTTCATGCAAAGATATTTTAAAGCTTTGGATATTTCAGTCTTTGTTCCAATTCTTGATTGTGAAAAATATATGGTGTCTTTGCACTAGACATTATGATTTTATTATTCCGATTTTATGATTTTTTTACGACATTCAAATCAAAATCTTGACTTATTATTATTAAAGTAATTTTGATTTAGAGAGTTCAGAAAAATATGCTCTTTATATTTTCTATTTAGAAGTTATATTTTTATGTGTTATATAACCCGTTGGATATCCAAAAACCTAGTAAATCATAAAAGCTGATGGATATAGATATGGATATGAGTTGAGTCATAAAAAGTGGATATGGATATGGGTAGAGTAATATCCGAACTGAACCCTACCCATTACCATCCCTAAGAGCAGTGATATGATATGAATTAGCAAACAAAAGGATCAAATCTACTTAGAGCAATTATAAGATTATGGGAATAAGTGGAAGACATTAGGATCAGGGAAAAAAACCAATTACATGCCATTATGCTATTTTTAAGCCCATAATATACTAACCTCATCTTGTTGATGAGCCCCCATTTCTAGATTTGTGCTCCTCCCAGACTTGTCATCTGTATCATTAAAGAATAGGATAGATTACATTCAAGCATACAAATTTAGAAAATTAGATTGAAATCCAATTCTCATTCTAAAAATGAGTATACCTTTTGTCAAAATAGTGTAGCTGCTATATCCTTATAAAGCAAAACAGAAAGCTACAAATTGGAAAGAGTTCCAAATATAAAGTCCTACAAGCACCAAGGAAGAAACTAAAGGCACTGAAATCCTTAGAAGAAAAAGAACCTAATTAGTGACAATTCAATGAAAAAAGTTTCCACTTCACTGAACAAATCCTTCACTGTAAAACCACGACCAATTGGTCAAACTGAAGCAAAATATGCACTGTAAAACCACAACCAATTGGTCAAAATAAAGCAAAATATGAATTTGTAGTTGAATGTAAAAGAAAGAGAACTAAAAAGCAAGTGATTAAGACAAATAGCGAGGTGAGTTCAGAGACATGCAACACATTTCTTATTTATAGTGAAGAGCAAGGGCTTACAAAGTTCTGAGAACTATGCTTTTCTTAACATGTTAAATTTGTAAATTTTCTATATAGATATTTGACGTATTGCTTCCATCATCAATTATCATTTTTATCTCCCAATATCAATCCAAGGTGAAGAAGGATGTTATCATGTTCCTATTAATCCCCTAATTCATTTTGTAACACTCTGTTTTATTTTCTGATTTTGTTAAGTCCCAAACAAGATATGTACATTGCAACATCCCGTTACCTATATTAAGGCTAAAATAGTAATTGTGAGAGATTACTGAGAAATTAGAAAACACATCTCATGCTCATGCATTACACAAGATGCACATAAACATTAATATCGAATCCTTGCTCATAAAGATAATTGTACATGCATTCATTGACAATGTTTGGGTATAATTAGTTATAAATGTGAGTACATTCGGAAATGTGGTTTTTATATGTTAAAATTTTATCTGAGGAGTGTATAAATTGATTTAGAATTTTCGAAAATTTTTGGGAAATTTTATGGAAATTGATGGGTATTTTAGCTAAGAAAATTGCCAAGTGGCAAAACAATTGTTAAATGGTAGTAGAAATTACTGTCCAATGGCAATGGAAAATTTTGATAAATGACTTTAGGAATTATTGACAAGTGACATTGAAAATTGGGAAAACAATTGAAGTAGAAATTAAAATTGATGGGACTAGTTAAATGAAGGAACCAATCTAATGCATTAGAAATGGGACACTTGTCACTTGCTCTACCATGTCTTAAGCCATTAGTTTTAATTAAAAGCCTCCCCCCTTTTTGGTTTTGTCATTCATGAAGCTTCTCTTAAAAAAGGGCTATTGGTGTTTATTTTGGATCTCTCCACCAATTTCGAAACTCCTCCTCTCTTCCGCTCTTCTTCTTGATTTTGGCTCTTCAAAAATCCATTCATGTTAAACCCAACCCTTTCATCTTTCATGCTGCTATTTCATCTTGCTTTCTCTTCCATTCTCACCAAAAATCGAAACCTTTCAACCTCAAGATGATGATGATCATGAGATGTTGAAGAAGTTAGGGATTTTTTAGTTTCTTGAAGATTTTGAGGGATTGGAAGCTAAATCAAGTAAGAATCTTATCAACTATCATGGGTTTTTGATTAAATGAAGCATTTGTGATGCTAGTTAGAGGTTAATTTCATGAAATTGTGTTTTGGGCATATGGGTGTCATGAATGGTGAAGGGTGTGTAAAAATTCTTGCTTATATATGCTTGATGAGTAATGATTTATAGGGATGTTTTAGGGGTAGAATGATCATAATAGGGATTTTAGAATACGCTAGGATGTTGATGAAGAAATGAACATATATATGTATATATTGATGTTTGTTTCATGTAAATGCTAAATAATGGGCTAGGAGTTGTTTATGGATGATTGATGTTGTATAAGAGTAAGTAACTAAGAGTATGCTACACATGCTTTAAAGATGAATTGGTTGTGAAATGGATGTTTTGATGAGAATTGGAAGTTGATAAGTATAGAAATGTGTTTATAACCTGTTTGGGTTGATAGATGACTGTATAAATGAGTTGAAAAGGAATTGAGAATGAGGAGTAGATGGAGTAGAAAAGGTGATCTTGGTATGAGTTGTGTTAAGGTAAGACTTGGAAACAAAATGGATAGTTGAGCTGCAAAAATTTGGCAGCAATATGTTCACTAAGTATGCTTCAGCGTTTTAGCCATAACTTTTTCTATTAAATGGGATGATTCTTGATTTAGGTTAAACTAGAAACCTATGGATACATTTCTTTTGAAGACATCAAATTTAAATTCAGTCTTTAAGAGTTTCAAATTTTGACATGAAATTAGAAACTGGGTGCAGAAAAATTTGTGGATGAATGTTTATGTTGTGTTATGTTTTAAGTGTATGAGAGAGTGCTATATTTTGGGTGTTTATGATCAAGTATGGAATATGAAATTTGCATGGATGATGTTGAGTTGAAATTTAGTGTCCTTGAAGAAGTTATCCATGGAGATGATAAATTAAAAAGAGTTGAGAATTGAGAACGAATGAAATTTGATTAGTGTTTGAATGATTGTGGAATGATATTGCATTAGAAAAAGGTGAATTTGAGAAGATTAAGAGTATATGTGATGTTAGAATGGGTTTAGGAACCTTTGTAGGGGTTTTGATGATGAAAAATTTGGTAAACCCGAAGGTCACACGGTCAGGTCGTATAGTTTCACACGGCCCGTGTGTTTTTGATGCAAAAACACAATTTGACCCAAATGAAACACGGTCAGACTGTATGATTTCACACCACCTTGTGTTTCCAAAACGAGAGAATCTCCTTTTGTAATCTTCATAAAAGTTTTATATCTAGATGTTTTCTTTCAAATAGTCCGAGAATAACCTCAATTTGAGGTCTCTAGAGAAAGTTATGCGAATTGTAGCAAAATAGGTACAATAGGATTGAGGATATAATCATGTTTGATTAAATTGGCCATAACTTCACCATATAACCTCAAAATGAAGTTATTCTTAAACCAATATATTCCTAACATGTTTTTATACCTAGACATGAAAAATGGTGTCATTATTAATTTATTTGGAAAAGTTTGATCGAAAGAAATTGAGGGAATATGTTGGAAGAGTATGAACTGGTGTAATATCATTGAACATGTTTGGCTATTTCGGTTATATCTGGATCTATTGGATTCCAAATCAGATGATTTTTAATATGGAGTAAACTAGAGATACAGACTTACAAATTACCTAAAAATTCGAATTGTGATTCAGTCTCTAATAGGTTCAATTTCTGGTTGGAATTTGTGTACAGTACACTATTTTTTAATATGAGCAGCCCGAAAATGATTGTTACCGAACCAAATTGATTGATTTTTATGTCAATAGAAACATGAGACATAGAGGAACACTTTTCTAGAAGAGGGTATCACCAAATTACATCAGTTTTGCTTTCAAATTGAATGTGAACAGTTAACCCGAAAGTGTGACTTGGAAAAATCTGAAGTCAGTCAATGAGAAAGGAATAGAGATTTTAATTGTTTTAGTGAGGCATAAACCTAAGTACAAATTATACCTAGATGAGTTTTGATATGAGAATGACTTTGTGACAAAATTGATAGATAAATACCCGAGATTGTCATGAGCATGCATTGTACATATTTCATTTCCTTCATGTGCATTATTAAACACTTATGATTGTACAAAGTGTGATGTATGTGTATCTTACATAAATGAGTTGTGTAGGTTAAATGTCCACATTTAGGCTCTCCTAAAATTTGGAAGCAAATGCTAATCTAGAGCGTATTGTGAGTAGACCGAGATGGTCTCATTTTATTATTTGTTCTGTTTTGAATTTTGTATTGATTGACTACTGAATGCTCATATGAATGTGAATGATTGTGTTGAATTCCGGATAGGAGGTCCGATGTTTGTGTTGTTGATTGGGATATTGAAGTACTACTTGTACATGAATGAGATGAAATAAGTGTGCATTATATGATTGTTAAATGCCAGACCACGGTCCAATGAAAAATGTGTTTTGAATATGCATTTGCATATGTATAAAAGTGTGATTCTCAACTTAAACGTTGAATGACGGACTAAAATCCGATGATATGTGAATGTGAGTGAATGGGAATATGCAAATGTAATTTATGCATTCCATTTCATGAATGCATGAAACATAATGTAGTTGTGACCAAAGTAACCATCGATCAGAGCTTAAAGCTCAACGTATGAAAAAGAGCCTCGAGCTTAAAAGTTATTCAGAGCCTCAGGCTCAAGGTTTAATGAGCCCTATATGGAACAGTTATCAATGAGCCCTATATGGGACAGTTATCAATGAGCCCGGTATCCAATGGATACAGGACAGTTAGGCACTCAACACAACAAAGTAATAATTGAAAAGTGAGTCTCATGCGCACTACATATGCATATATGAATGATTAAATTGTATTGAATGTGAAATGAGCAATTATGTGAATGTGATTTATATGTTATATGACTAGCTGAGCCATCGATGATGGTCACTCATTGAGTTCGCAAAACTCACCCAAAATTTGCAAATATTTTTTAGGATCAGAAGAATATCCCGGTAGGCTAACGGGACTATACATACAGCATTCAAGTGAAAGATAGAGGTCGGGATCAGTTCGCGTCTATATTGCATTTCTCTCTTTTGTATTGAATTTTATTTCTTCATATTGTGTTTGTTGTGTTAATCCAAAAAAATGTGGACTTTTGAATGATTGAGTGCTTCAACACGCCACCTTCGCGGGGCACAGACTTGGATGTCACCATCGATGTCGGGTTTGGGTCTTGCGGGAGTAGGGTGCTACAATATTTTAGGACCTTTTGAGCCTAAAAAAACACTAAGATTACTCAAAACATAAGAGGATATTTAAAGAACAACAAAAGAGGCAAAGGGAGAGCTTTTGCATTAGCCACTTTAAGAAACCCTAGAGAGAATTCATTGAGAGATAGAGGAAGAGAAGAAGGAAGAGAGAAGAGGAGAAGAAGCTGATTCGACGTGCTTCCCAGATCAGAAGGTTTCCTAATGTCATTGCCTCCCATCATCCATTTATATTGTATTTCTTATTTATTTTCACTTTTATTATTGTATAGAATTGGAATGAACAGTTGATGATAGGATCTAAAATGTTGAGGATATTCTAAACTCACATTTGGAATTTTATTCTTGAATTAATGAAAATCTGATTGTTTATGTGCTTATTGGATTTGTTGTGTTTTGATTTTATGATTGTATAATTCGATAATAAATTAAGAGGGTGAATCAAATGAAAAACGATTAAATTGGACTAATGAGAGTTTGGTGATGTAATAGAAAAAAGAATTAAGTCAGATCGAGAATTTATGGAAAGAGAGATCTTGCGTAGGTTTCCGATAGATTTTAGAATTAGATTAACTCTCTCCTTGTGGGATCGACACCTTTGGTACTATGCTAATGAACCATGTGCTTGCAAATTATCTGGGTTTAATAATTAAAACTTACGCATAACTAAGCCACCGATCAAGTTTTTAGTGTCGTTACTAGAGAGGCGATTAGTTTAATTCTTGTAGTCTAAGGATTTTTCATCTTTTTTTAAAAAATGGGAATAAAGTAGACGATACATTAACTTGGATATCATCAGACAACAATGGAGAATCTCAAGAGTTGAATACTAAGAAGAGATAAAAAGAACGATTATGAAGGATGCATATTATAGGGAGCAAAAGACTCTTGTGGATTTTAATGAGCCCTAATTTAGTTAGGGAAATCATCATCCTTATATAAACCCGTACACTTCGGGGTGACAGAACCACCTAAATGTTTATTGGTCCAACAATGCATATACTCACATAGGACATGAAGACCTATTTGAATTTCAACAAGATGAGTCCAGTTAATGGGATTCCACATTGGACAAAATCATGAATAAGCTAATAGATATGGAAGAGAACCAGAAGAGATTGGAAGAGCAATTTGATCAAGTAACGAAAAATCATGCCGTTTGTATTCACACCCTAGAGATTCAAGTAAGACAGCTTTCCCGTAAATTTTGTAAGAGAAGTGAGGAAGACTCTCTGAGCAATATGGAATTATATCAACGAGAGCAATATGAGGCTATCACACTTAGAAATGAGGAAGAATAAGAAGAACCAGTGGAAGACCATACTGAACCCTAGCTTGTAGAAAATTAAGAGACGAGGAAAGATGATGAAGAAAAGAATGACAACTTGTAACATCCCACCCCCTACTGGAAGGGTAAAATGGTAAAATTGGCATAGGACGGGATAGATTGGGATTGCATAGGACTGCTCATGCATAATAGGATTGCTACACAGTAGCAATTATGCACATGAAATTA
>JAOSBK010000204.1:15094120-15105476 GCA_027568895.1 Erythroxylum shatona
TCACAATTCAACCCCCCCTTCTTGTGCAATTATATATCGTATCTTAAACATTGTTTTAACGTGTGATTTACTTCATAGTATATGCCCATGTATCAGACCATGTATCTCCCAAAAAATGACATAATTGGAGGCAAAATAAAGAAACAGACTTGCAGAGGCAATTCCAAAGGCAGAGATCATTCAGAACGGGTGATTTTGATTCAGAGAAGCGAAAAACACAACGAAATCATCAAAAGATCCATTAAAATACAAGATCAAACCTCTATCTTGTAAGAGCATTCAATAGGATATAAAATGAAGGTTTAGAATTATGAACTACCTGTTTTCTATTTGCTTTTCTTTTCATTTAATGATTGATGGATGTTTGACTATATTTTTACATCTATATTTGACTTATTTTGCTTGATTTTTTTATACCTTTATCTTATATTTAGTACTTAATTTACTCTAAGTTCTTTGATAGGTGATAATTGCCTTCATGGACTTAAAAGAGAAGAATTCAGATAAAAACACGTCATAAAGCTTATTTCTGCTAAATTGATAACCTGACCACTATACATTTACATAAACAAATATGAGACTTAAAAGATCTAAATGAGGTGGTTCAAAAGCTCAAATTTAAGACAACATCTTGTTCCATAATTCTTATGTACAACTCGAAGCCCAAAAGTGCTACTTTGAGGAGCTAAAAAGGTTGAGAATGAGATACAAAATATGTCTCAGCCCAGTCTGAACTTCCCTTGGTTTTTAGCTTATAACTTTAGCTACAATGCTTAAATTTAAGCAAAAGTGGATCCGCTAGAAATCTTATAAGCTTATATACAATTTATGTGAAGAATTCAAGACATAAATATGAATATATCAAGGTCAACAACCTAAAGGAATTAGAAAAAGTGCATCTACTGGTGCACTTCTACACAATCGTGCACTTTAGCAATTTTTAGATAATTTTGGTTATGAACGACCTATGATGCATGGCCATGCAAAAAAAATTTACATCTTCCTAGAACCCTAAATTTCATGATAAAAAGACATTTTCAGGAGGAGAAGAAAGGAGGAGACGTTGGAAGGTGATTTCCAGACATGGAGAATGTCGAAAAAGGTTGATTTTGGTCCAGGGAAGAAGAAAACACAAAGAAATCATCAATGAATCCATCAAAATGCAAGAAAATTTGATAAAACAAATCAAGGAGATTTAGAATTAGGAACCCATTTCTTTCATTTTTTTTGATTTATGTTTGATTTTGTATTGTATCATATGTAACTAAACGTCTAACTAGTATTTAGGTTAGTTTGATACGATTTGATTTCTTTATTAATGAAATTGGTTTGATTGATTATTGTGATCTGATTACATGTTTTATTGATAATTTAATTTCATACGTAGAGATTGAGAAATCCTAGTGTAAATAGATCTATCGTAATTAGAACGAGTTGATTGTAACCCTAGATATAGGATGACATAAATCTTTCAGATTATGGTCAAACTTAATAGAGGGACTCATAAATTAGTAACACAATCCTATAAGTTTTAACCTAAGTAATTCAGTTAGGGACGTTAGGATTAGTTATTAGTAGACTCAAGGTCAGCTATTACCATAACCATAGGAGTCTCCACAGTATATTTAACAAACAATTGCATGATAAAAGATCAATCTATTAAGGTTTGAGGGGGATTCCAGCCTAGATATTAATTTCTAATAACTATAGTTTTCTAAATGAATTCCACTATCTCTGTGTTCATTATTATTTCCTTTTCTTTAATTGTTTTAGTTTTTATTTCCTTGTTATTAGAAATCTGTAAGCTAGATAATAATGGAAGGGTATTACTAGTATTCATAGTCTTCATGGAATCTAACCGTACTTAATGGTACTAGCTATAGCTACACCATGTACTTACAGTTTATTACAATATTGACTAACACAAAATAGGTCAATCAAGTTTTTACCATCACTATCGGGGACTTTGATATTAGGAAAGCCTGAATGCTACTACTCTATCCATTTTCATTTTATTTTGTTTTATCTTTGTTTTTATTTTCTTTAATTTTAATTTTATTTTTGTACTTATTTTCTTTTCTTTCTTTTATTTTATTTCATCTTCTTGTATTTTTGACTTATTAATTTAAGTATCTTTTGAATTTCTCTACTTGACCTTGAGTTTGTAGTTTATTGTAGGAATTATGATTCATTATTATAGCCACTACTCACAATGGAAGGATAAGGTAGACGGTATTTTTATGGGAGCCAGAATATGTCTTCACAAACTATGACATCACCAAATGGGAGACCGAACATGTGCTATCAACCTCATAGTGTAGTATATAGGAACAACTGCAATTCAGAATGGAACAATTCTTATGCCTATAGATGGAATAATCATGCTCCAGCTGAACACTTACAACACCAAGAACCTCCAGTTAACGAGCCAACACTAGAAGATAAATTAATGGAGACCCTTATTGAAATGAAAGCTAACCGACATAAATTTGAGAGTGAAGAAAAGATAATGGTTAGCTTTATGAATGGAGGGACATTTCAAAAAGAAATTTTGGAAGAAAAAGAAAGTGTTATAGATCGAATAATGGAATTGTCTTAACAAGAGAGTAGCTAGTCAACGTGAATGCCATAAGAGACTTCCTTCACTTACATATGATGACATATGAGCTTCCAACCATCGTAGAGTGAAGAAGAGTCAACAATTGATTTCATGAATAACCATACATTTCACGAAGGCGAGGAGGTAACTACTACTTTGAGAGATATGATGATTGATTATATTCAAGAATAAAAAATGAGCCATCAGGAAATAGAGGTTTGTATATAGAACATAGTGAATCAAATCGATCAACTAACAAACATATTATCTAATGAACAAGTAAGGAGTTTACTTAGTCTTAATGAAATAAATCTTAACAAATTTGAAATGGCAATCACCCTTATCAGTGAAGATGAGCTCTCAGAAGAAGAAAAGGAAGAGGAAGAAAGTATTATAGATCAATTAATGGAACTCCTTATTGACATGAAAGCTAAGTGACGTGAATTCAAGAGAGAATAAAGGATAAGGGTTGGCTTTATAATTGGAGTGACATTACAAGAAAAGATGTTAGACAAAGAAGAAGTCTCTAAGGAAGAAGAGAAAGTAGAGGAGTGACAGAAAGTAATTAAAAAAGATGAATCAAGAGCCTCTGTCCAGGAAGAGGAAGAAGAGTGGACAAAGATAGTTGAGGAAGAACTAGTAAAGGAACCAAGTAAGGAAACTATTGATGAGGTGTTGGTAGTAACCTTAAGTATGGAGGGTTTGCACTTCCTCAAAGACAAACTGTTCAAGCTAGCAGATGATATAGGGATCTTTGTTGTTCCTTACATTTTCAAAAAAATTTCATTAAAAGGGGCATTAACGGATTCTATTGGTTTCATTAATCTAATCAATTATGTCCTCTTGATTATCTTGCAATAGGCAGCTTGTTTAAAGGTGATAGGTCTAAATTATACTATGTTTTGATAGATGTTTAAGTGTGATTTTGAATATTTCTTTGATGATTATCATATATATAGCCTTATAATTATGTTATTATTAGTTTTTATATTCTAAGTGTATGTGAGCATGATTTTGTGCATAATTTTATGTTTCAAGATGTTCGATGTGTGTTTGAGTATGTGAAAATAGGAAATTGAAGAAAAGAGAAGAATTGAAAGTATGGAAGCAGTTCATGATCATGACTTGCTTGTCATGATTGTGATAGAAAGTGTAGATAACAATTCCAACAAATTTCAACTTTTCTAGCAAGCGACTCTTTTTGTAAGTTTAACATTTTGGAGCTATTTTTGGAACCAAATTAAGCAGGTAAACCCTAGAAAGAACACTGGAAGCCTTAATAACTATTTAAGAACATAAATCACTCAAAAAAGAACAACCCCTTTCTTACAAAATTGAGATTAATCTAAGGAAGATCAAAAGGAGCATCAGCTATCTAGCATTTTCAAGATCTACAGATTCAGCTCCAAATCAAGTTTTTCTTTCTTTGTTTTGTTATTTTCATTAAACTTAATGTCTGAACTAGATTGTAACATGTTATACAAATTGATGATGTTTTAATTTCATATTAGGATTTGTTCTTGTCTTATTTTATGACTTGAACACTTTTTATTTCAATACTATGTTTTTGGTGTTATGATATTTATGTTTGCTTATACTTCGACAACAAATCGAGAGAGTGAGTCCATATTAATTTGTTTAGGTTGGATAATGAGAGTTAATGGTTTAATAATTCACGCAAATATCAAATTGATGATCATACGAAGAGAGATCTTGTGTTAGAACTCGATTACCAAATAGATTGCCTAAAAATTAGTTAAAAATGTTAGTTCATTTTTGTCAATTGAGGATTGCAAATCTAGAACTTTAGTATCAATTAAGGATTATTAATTGGGGCTAAATAATTAGGCCTTGAGATAGAATAATCAAACCCTTTGGAAATCTAGGATTGACACCAAATTAAATCAAAAAATGGTTAAGGGAGCAAAATGATGATAGAATGAATCCTAAACTTTAATACTTGATCATCCTTGTTTTATTGTGACAGCTCAATTGTTAAGTGGTTTAGTGCTCAATTTTATTTGATTGTTTAATTTATGGATTTTATTTTCTCTCAAATCATATTTCACAACCTTAGATAAAGCTAGGTTCATTTAGTTTTAGTTAATTCCTTATAGGATCAACATCTCAATTACTACAAGTTTATGATCTGTATACTTGCGAAAAATTGAAGGTTTTACATTAGGTAAAATTTGCTCAACAATAGGCTATGAAACTACTTTATGGAGAAAAGGGTGAAAGCAAGTCGCTGATTATTGATCCAAGATGACGTCAACAAGTTATGTTGAGCTGTTGATGTTAAAAAAGCGCAGCATAGGAGGCAACCTATAAGTTAGTTTAATTTTATTTCAATTTTTATAACTTTATTTCAATTTTATATTATTTTGATTTTCTTTTCATATTCGTATAGGATTTTATTTTTTATTATGTTATTTCTTTTTTCTTTTCGTCCCTTTTTTATATTTTGCCATGATCTTAGTTTCATTTTGAATGGATTAAAATCAAAGAAATCTTTATAGACTAGAAAGTACCACTAAATCCTCTCACTTTTTCATAAATGCTTATATTGTGTACATTGAGGAGAATGTACAACTTTAAGTGTGGGGGTAGGTTTATTGAATTTTTTATCTAATTTTTTCAAGCTTATTATAATCTTGATTTTAAATTTGTTAATTGATGTCTTGAATTAATTGAATCTGTCTATTAATACTCTACTTTGTTATTAAATATTGACTTGAATTGGTGTGCAAAAGGATGATGGTTAAAATGAAATTAGTTTTCTAAGTCATATTTTTCATAATCATTGAAATTTTCAATTTGAATAAAATTTACATATTATTTACACACATATATACCCTTTTTTGTAGTTTTTAAGCCTAAAGAGTACATTTTCAAATTTTGTTAAAGCTTTTATTATTCTTTCATATGTGTGATATCAAGTATAGTAGGATAATTCTAGAACTTGCTTTCATTATGCAAATTGAGACCATATTTGTCAAAATAGAAGCATCAATATGATAAAGCCACTTAGATTCACGAACTTGCTTAGCTTATTTCCTTCAAATTACCATACCCAAAAATTTACCTTTAGGAATAGTCAAGTTGAGCCTTAGCCTTTTTCATTGATTTTACCCATATATTAACCTTTATTCCATTTTTCTTTGAAGTTCTTTTTATGGTTTTGAACCTTGAAGGTTATTTATATAATTTCCTTGTTGAGACTTGAAATTTGTGAAGTTCCAATATTTTTCAAATTGTGGTATTGATTGGAATATCATGAAAAAAGAGCATAAAAATAAGAAAAACACAAAGAAGAAAAAAAAGAGAGAATAAATTTATGGTACTAATAAAGTTGCTTTGAAAGGACCTATATATACTTCGAAACGAGTCTTGAAACATATTATGTAGTAAATTTCCTTCAATTTAACCTTTTTATTGTCCCAACTTACCATCCTTAAACCCTTTTACAACCTTATAAAGACCTCTTTGTTTTTGTTTCTAGTTTGTACATAAATTGTGGAGATGTGATTTTATTACAAGCCTATGGTAAGAGTTTTAGTATGCACTGATTGAGAGTTTTGATGATTTTTATAAACACTTGAGCACATTGAGTGAAATCTTGGTGAGGGTGTAAAGATATATGCTCTTGATTTCAATGCAATTATTGATGTGATTACTATTAATATTGCTTATAAAGTTAATTTTAGGACAACTTCACTCTAATTTTATGTTAATTTGATTCAATAGTATACAATGATGTATAATATAAATGGATAGGTTAAAATTGATGATGGATTGGTGTTGTAAAATCTATAATTTTAATTATGGTTTTGTTGAGGATAAGTAAAAATTTAAGTACGGGGATGTTTGATAGATGAATATTTAACTATATGTTTACAACCATATTTGATGTAGTTTGCTTGATATTTTATATTTTTATCTTGTATTTGGTACTTAATTCACTTCAAGTTCTTTCATAGGTGATAATTGCCTTTATGGACTTAAAGAAGAAGAATTTGGACGAAAACACAACATAAAGCTAATTTCTATTGAATTGGCAGCCTGACCACTGGAGCTTTACATAGACATATATAAGGCTTATGAGATCCAAATGAGGTTATTCAAAGCTCAAATTTAATCCAACATCCTGGCCTAAAATTCCTATGTACAACTCAAGGCCCAAAATTGTTTTTTAAGGGGCTAAAAGGGTCGAGAATGAGATACCAAATTCGTCTTGACCTAGTTTGAACTTCCTTTATTTTTGACCCATAACTTTAGTTACAGGGCTTTTTCTTCAGAAAAAGTAGATCCTTTGGAAAGTTGAGAAGTGGATCTACAATTTATGTGAAGAAGTCAAAATCTAAATATGAAGATATCGAGGTCAAAAACCTAAATGAATGCTCAAAAGTGCATCAGCCCCTACCCTTCTACACGGTCGTGCATTTTTGTGATTTTCAGACAATTTTGGTTATGCATGATCTGATGCACAGCTGCACAAAAGATCGTGCATCTTTATAAAACCTTAAATTTTGTGATAAAAAGACATTTTTGGGAGGAGAATAAAGAAGGAGACATTGGGAGGTGATTTCCAAACGTGGAGAATGTCCAAAAGGGACGATTATGGTCCAGGGAAGTGGAAAACATGAAGAAATCATTGATAGATCCATCAGAATTCAAGATCAAGCCTCTACATTGCAAGAACATTTGATAAAAGACAATTAGCGAGATTTAGAATTATGAACCCACTGTTTTGATTTCATTTTCTTTCAATTTATGTTTGATTTCATATTCAATCATTTGTAACTAAATGTCCAGTTAATATTCAGGTTAGATGAACCTTATGTTCATACTTTGATACAATTTGATTCCTTTATTAATTAAATTGGTTTGATTGATTATTTTGATCTAATTATGTGTTTTATTGAAAATCTAATTTCATACTTAGAGACTAAGAAATCTTAGTGTGAATAAATCTATCATAATTAGAAGGAGTTGATTGCAACTCTAGAGATAGGATGACATAAATTAGGTCAAACCTAATAGAAGGAGTCATAATTTGGTAATGCAATCCTATAAGTTTTAACCTGAGTAATTTGGATAGGGACCTTAGGATTGGTTATTAATAGACTCAAGGTTAGCTATTAGCATACCATAAGAGTCTCCACGATCTAATTATTCCACAAATAATTGCATGATAAAAGATCAATCTGTTTAGGTTTTAGGGGAATTCAAGCCTTGTTACTAATTTATAATAATGATAGTTTTCTAAGTGCATTCCACAATCTTTGTGTTCATTATTATTTTCTATTTCTTTGACTGTTTTAGTTCTTATTTCTTTTTATTAAAAATATAAAATCAATATGTAGGCTAGATAATAGGGGAAGGTAATTACTAGTATTCATAGTCTTCGTGGGATGCTACAGCTTCGCCATGCACTTACAATTTATTACAATATTGACTAACACAAAATAGTTTAAGCATTTATGTTTGCTTTCATTTTCTATAATGCGTAACTGAACATCTTTAGTGTATAAGTAAGATGAACCCTAGTTTTGTGTTATAACATGTTTTGATTCATTTATTTAATGCAATTGTTTTAATTGTATATTGTGATTTGATTACATGTGTAATATATGTTCTAATAGATCTGAAATGTTAGTACATAATATGATTTCATAATATAGAGATTAAGAAATATTGTGTATTAGCAAATTTACCGCAATTCAAAGGAGTTAATAGCAAACCTAGAAATAGATCGACATAAATCCTTTGGATTAGTGTCGAACCTAATAGCAAAATTTACAAATCGATAAAACAATCATAGTACCTTTAACCTGAATAATATTGTTTGATAATTCTAAGATTAGTTGTTAGTAGTCTCAAGTGAGTTATTAGCATACGATAGGAATCTCCACTATCCAATAGTTAATAAAACAATTACATAATAAAAGGTCAATTATTTAAGGGTTTTTACGGAGATTCATAACTTAGACACTAATTCTTGATATTGATTACTTCTAAGCGATTACTTATTTCTCTGTTCAGTCTTACTGCCTATCTAATTTAATTGTTTAAGTTTTATTTTCTTTAATTAAAAATCAAAATCAAATTCATAAACTAGATAATAGGATAATAATAATTACTAATACTTATCATCTTTATGGGATTCGACCTACACTCTTCAGCACTAGCTATAACTACATTGTGCATTTGCGGATAAATTCATAATTTAGAAACTTTAAAAAAGTCAAGCAAGTTTTTGGTGTTATTAACGTCGACTTTGATATTAGGAAAATGTTAGTTTTATTTAGGTAATAATTACTTTATTTTCTATTATCTTGCTTTATTCTTGGTTTTACTTTATGTTATTTAATTTGTCAATTAGTTTAGTTTATTTCTTTAGTTTTAGAATTAGAATTTTGTTCAATTTATAGCTCAGAATATATCTGATAACTTAATAAAAGTAGATTTTAAAAAAGAAAATAGCACGATAGAATCTTTGTAGAATAAATTTGTGAGAGTTTGAACTAGACTATTAGATAGAAGGCTTAGAAGGTCATAGATAGACAGGAGAACAAATGTTTGATGTCTTGATGTCATTGATTCCTAGCCCACCTTGTTCCTTATGAGAACAAATGTCTGACCACTTAACTTTAGCAAGCCCCACCACTCCATCCTGGTGATTCCAAAGAAAGTTTCTAAACATTCTTTCCAGCATTTTAATGAGCTTCTTAGAAAGAAACATATGAGAACTCCAATAAATATTTAAGGAAGAGAGAATTAGCTTGATTAATTGCAAATTTCTAGCATATGAAAGAGATTTGTTAACTTATGATGATATTCTTTTCTAAACCTTATTAAGAAAAGGAATTTATTCAAAAAATCTAGATCTTTTAGTGGAGATAGGCAGAGCAAGATATGTCAAAGTTGGAAACTTCCTGCACATATCTTTACTTCTGGAAATACAAGATTCAATATCTGGGGCCACTATGAAAATAAAGAAATGACTCTTCTTAAGATTCATTTCTAGCCCTACGAGACTTTTGAAAAACTGAAAAAAAAATCTTTTAGAATCTGGATAGAGGCTAGATGGACTTTGCAAAACAAGAGTAGATCATCAACAAAACATAAATTAGTTAAGGAGACTTTTTAACATTTGTGTAGAATATTGGTCTGTAATTATTGAATAAAATAGGATTAGACAGCTTAAGAATTAAGGATATGATTGTTTTGTTGATCTCCTTCAAGAGCTTACTAGTTCTGAAGAATTCATGAGTTACTTCAAGAATCATTGCACCTACCACATCCTATGATTTAAGTCGAGGGGCTTTCAATCTATCTAATAGATAGATAGTCTTAACGATTTCCCTGTCTTCAATAGGAGAGATGAAGTAAGATGAAATCTAGTTAAGGACTGATTCAGGTATTTTTGTCAGAAACCCCTCTTTCCTATTCTTCTTCTTTCATCTCCAATACACTCTCTGTTGATTCAACTCTCTTCCTTCTCTCATTTCTCTCGTTAAATCCCTAACCTACCTTTACCTCTCTCATCATCACTATTGGCCATAGATCCTTTCCTTTCTTTCTTTTATGTGCTAGCTCCTATCATTATGACACCATTCCCAATTATGGATGCACAACACCTTCTTTTGTTTAAACATTTCAGCTATTATGATTATCTTAAATTTTGTCAACACAAGGCTAGCCTCTCTCACGCTACAAGAACAATATTGTTTAGTCACAAAAATTATCGACGGACAACGACATTGTCAAAATGACTGTAGGCAAATTTACTGACAGACATTTTATGGAACTGTCGGTAAATATACCGATGGATGTCTTCAACCGTTGGTAAATTTACCGATGGATTTACTGTAAACCGTCAGTAACATTACCTACAAACCTAAATATTCTGTCAGAATATTTTATGACGGTATTGATTATTCCATCGGCGAGATTTCTAACAGTTATGTTTGACTATTGGTGAGTATACAGACGGTTCAGAAAATCCAGAAGGGTAAGTTGGCGTGTGCTTCCAATATTGCCGACGGAACAAAGAGTAACCATTGGTAAATATCTTACACTTTACTGACGGTTTATAGTGTGTTGTCAGTAAATATAGTGCATTTTACCAACAAACTTTTATTTTTCATTGGTAAAAAAAATTAAAAAATTTAAGTAATCCTAACATTAAATTTGATTTCATGATCTTATGATTAATGCATAATCTCAACAGTTATGAATTATCTATTATAATATTTTGATTTATTTATATATTTAATTTGTTTAAACAGAAAGTTGATTGATGATATCAAATTATAATTATCTTAATTGATAATAAAAATATTATAGTGTACATAATAAGTCTTTGTAATTGAAAGCAAATGACTACAACAATCATATTGTCCTGATAACAGGGGGTCCTCTGAGGTGCTACCCCTCGCCTTCAACTCACCCACCTCATGTCTCAGTTGAGCTATGTAGTCCATCAATATCTCCACTGTGGTTCGAAGTTGATTGACTTCATTGGTTTGCGACCGTCTACTAGATGCTACTGTGTTGGACGTGGAGGATTACAAATAACATTTGTTCGCAAATGAACCTAGCCCGAAGATTGTTGGGCACCATTGTCGGAACCTAACTCTTGTAAAATCATGAAGCATAAGCATAAACCTACAGTGTTATTTCCATAAACCCTTATTAGGCATCATTCCCCAAGGGTGGCGTGCCCACGACATTCAAACATCAAATCAAACT